>APFE031049856.1:103716-168783 GCA_000404065.3 Pinus taeda
TTCTCATAGAATAATGCATGTTTAGAGAAGGATTGCTCTTAATTGTCTTGTTTGTCACTAGAGAGTCTTAGACTCCTAGGGAGGTTAGTTTTGTCAGCAAAAATAACTCTTTCTGCATGACAAGTTTAATGAATTTTTCAAAGCATCAAACGAGCATTGAGCGAATTCGTTCCAAACAAATGGAACTCCTTTCTTAAGAAAATGCATAAATACTTTTGTGATCTCAAAGTAGTTTACGATAAATCTCCTTAAAAATTTGGCTTTTCCTTGGATACTTTGAAGTTGGTGGATACTCGACAAGGGAAGCAACTAAAGTATTACCTCAACCTTGAAGGGGTCAACAAGAATCCTTTCATTAGACACAATGAATCCCAATAACCAAATAGATGTAACTGCAAAAATGCACTTATTATGTTTCAACCAGATTTTATAGTAACGACATCTCTCAAAAACTAAATGAAGGTGTTTTGAATGTTCCATTATATTCCGAGAGTGAGCCTCTAAATCTTCAAAATATGCTTCAGTTATATGCTTAATGTCATGGAAATCTTAAGACATAGCCCGCTGAAAAGCAGCTCCAACATTTTTAAGGCCAAAAGGAATTTTCTTGTATGCAAACATACCCTAGGGTAAAATAAATGATGTCCTATATTTATCTTTAGGACGAATTGTTATTTTATTGTATCTAGAAAATCCGTCCAGGAAGGAAAATATTTCATTTCCAGCACATTCATCAATAATTTGATCGATAAATGGAGTGGGGAAATTATATTTGGGACAAGCTTTATTCAAATCCCTAAAATTTATGCATAGGCGAACTGTTCCTTGATTTTTATCAATAGGGATTGGATTTGAAACCCATTCAGTCAAAGGAACAGGGTAGATGAAACATACCCTAAGTAGTTTCTCTACCTCAGGCTTAGTTTCTGCAACTTTCCTAGGATTAGCTAGTCGAATATTTTTCCATACAGGATTTACATTTTCGTAAGTCTTGATCTCATGTTGAACTATCGAAGGATTGATTCCAGGAATTTATTCATAAGACCAAGTGAATACATCTCGAAACTCTTTAAAGAGATCAATATAGATTTTGATTTCTCCAAGGGAACACCCAAGTCCAATGAAGATATTCTCAATAACATTGGGATTCCTGGAAATGTTCAACGGAATGGTTTCTCAATTATTACACATGTTACCTTCAGCAAAAATATGTGATGGATCTAAAGGGTTAAAATTTTATGAACATTTCCATTAGAGGAAGGAATAGACAAATTTGATTCAACTTCATGAAAATCAAGGAGAAAATAGGACCAATGATGTAAATCATCACACAGTCTTTCTACATCAGTCATTGATTCTAGATTTGCCTTGTCGAATGTGAAAATAATATCAAGGAAATCCATATTTGAAGTAGAATCAATTGTCCAGACCGACGCCACATCTCCATCTACTTCTACTGATGGGAGAGGGATGACATCAAAATCTATAGAATTCACAATAGATTTATATGTAATTTCAACTACATATATTGGATAAGCCATTCCACCCACTTGCCCTTCTTCTAATGTGGCAATAGGAAGGGGCAACAACCAAGGATTTGAAAAATAATGAGTTTTGAAAGAACATTTCCGAGGAACGATCTTGGAGGATGAAATGGCATTGAAATGAGTAACAGGAGATGGAAGATTAAAATTACCCATCAAAGAAGAATACATTCCAACTCCTAAATTCTCGACAGGCTGCCTGGTATTCTTTACCAAGGGAACAATGGAGTCAGCAGATTCATTAGTTTCGTTAGGAGATTAGGTTAAATTATCAATCGTAAGTATTCTCCCTTCATGAGGAAAGCATAGGATTCGAAATAAATATGAGACAATGGAATCCATCGTGTAAACCCAATTGCGACCCAACAAAAGTTTATAATCGATATTAGCATCAACTATCTCTACATCCAAATTAGCGACCTTCCCCCCTTAGGGAAGGCATGTAGAATCCCATGAGGCCTATGACAATGACCATCAAATGAAGTTAAGAGAGTAGGAGAGGCAACAACTTCAGGTGTCCCAATAGCCTTCCAACATGACATAGACATGACACATGTGGAAGCCCCTTTCTCAACTATGGTTCGAAAGATGGTCTTCTTATGATACATAGATTTAATCTGAAAATACATGTGATGAGGGAGTCTTGTCTTAACATTTAACATATCCAATGTAATTACCATAGAATTCTTTGGGTCTACTGCTCCCATCACAATGAGAAAAGCGATTGGATTACCTCTAATGTTGACATAACACAAGGGCTCTGAGCTAACTCTTCAACAATAGAATAGTTTTGAGCAACCCTTGCATTGGTATTATAAGTCAAATGTTTTGAGGAGCCTTTTGACATTCAAGGTATAGGCTCTACCGCGGGCCTCTCAATATGAATAGGTTCTGGAATATCAAAAGACGTTTTAGCTTTAGAAGGCTCTTCCTCTCCACAATCATGAGTTATAGTTGAAATATCAACATGCTACTTAACCATATATACATTCAATGTAGATTCCCCATCCTGTTTTCCCCCTATAGGGGTTCTAGTACTAGCCTTCACACCAGCAAGTAATTGTTTCCCTTGGGAAAAAGGGTTGGTAAGAAAAACCTAGGAACTAGAAGAACCTTACTGAGCTAACAATCACTAAGCATCCTAAATCTTGGGGAAAATATGGGTAAGGTGATCCCCACTTCATAACTTGCATGGTAACCTAACGTTCTTCTTAGATTCGTTTTTTTCCCTCACCATTTTCATCACTGGGTTTATTAGAATTTCCCTTCCCTCCCTTATATTTTTTCTTCCCACGTCCCTTTTTCTTCCCATCGGATTGTTGATTTCCTTTGGGATTTTAGGACTAGAAAACATTAACCACTAAAGGTTGAGAAGGAGCAGACACAGACAACATAGTTTGTGTTGTAGAAGCATATTATAGTGAAAACTATTGTAATTGATTCAATAAACTAGTTGTATTACTATCAATTGATCCTATAACTCCGTTGGTATGGGGGGCCGGTTTCATCTTGGTGAGATTGACTTTCGATCTAGGAGCATCAAAGAAAAATCTTATAGAGAACTCCTAACTGGGAATAGATGGGCTCTCATTGTTAGCCTATGAAGATATCCTATTCTTCAGTGAACACCTCGGAAAGTGACACATCCTTAGAAATATATGGCTGCAATGATTTCAAAAACCATTCCAGAAGAAGCTCACCAGGGATATAGGCCGTGATCAATCCCTTCATTCTATGCCACTATTGAATGTGGTCAGAAATATGTGTAATCTTGGCCTGCTCAAAATTGGCCATAAGTTCAATTCTAACATTGTAATGGACGGGCAACTGAAAATGACTTAGAAACATTGTGGCTTAATCATCAAAAAAAGAAAACGCCCCCCCACCCCTCCCCCCTTAACTCAATGTACCATTTAGACACATTTATATTTAATGTTCATAGGAATAGTCTCAACCTAATTGAATAATCAATCAGGGAGTTTGGGGAGCACCATAAATGGAAAGTGGTTATGATCAGTCAGATCCTCACCAGACTTACCTTCAAATTTTGGAATATCGGATGAAAGTTTAGTAGGGAACAAATGCTAAGTCGGATTATAATGGATTCGATCGTTGGTCAATTTTGAAAGATCTGGCAAATTAAGTGTTTCTAAGAATGGTAAGCGTGAAGGAACAAGATAATTCCAAGACCCAAGAGTGGAATTTCAAACATTCGAAAAAGAGTATCTCATATTTTGAGAGGCACCTCGCTACCACAGGTTACTTGCATAAACACATAAACGATAAGGAAAACCTTGTATTCCTAGGGTATACAGAGGGTATCCACCCTCTATTGTAGGGTTACTAGTCATATGAAAACTTCCTCCCAACATAACATTATATGAAGGGGAAAGCCCCTGATAAGGATTCCAAGCATTAGCTAAAGGAGGAAAAACCTACGAATTATTGGCAGTAGGGAAGGGCGTACTCCCCTGCTGACCAAATAAATGGGAAAGATTCCCTGACCCAAAACTACTCGCAGAAGGATGTGTCAAGCCTAAGTTCCCTTGAGAAGGATTAATGTTTTGAGCATGACCAGGGAAAGGTATTGATCCTAAATTCAATGATGGATGGGAAGGAGGAACATGTCCACGTCCAAATTGAAAACCTTGTCAAGGTACTGGACCAGTATCCATCGAATCCATGGATGTAGAAGTGATATAGGCTAAATTCAAAGGAACTAAGGGAATCCCACTAGATGTCATTTCAAAAGGATAACCTCCTGTGAAAGGAGGTGAAGGTTGGGTGCCCCCACTCAGAATAGGGATGGAGGTAGAGCCAACAACTACCGTACTAGGTGTAATAGTAGATATAGGAACAATACCTCCTCCTACAACTAAGGAAGGAGTATGTACACCACTTGTATGGGTAGAGCCACTAAGGTTGGCCATTAAAAATAACTAAGGAGAGTGAATAGGGCTAGATGACCTATGAGTCAAAGTACCCACGTAGGATACGAATTAAGGAAGATGAGAAGGAAGAGGTTATGTAGGAGTCTCAAGAGGCTCTGAAACGTCTTCAATTTCTACTTTGTCTTCCTAATGGAAGAGAACTCCGGCAAGCACTTGAGTGTTTTTGTCTATATTATGGACTAGACTAGGTTCACCCTATGAAAAAAGATCCCTCGGAGAAGAATCTGTCTCTGTTGTGTTAGCTAACACTAGTTCAAAAGAACCAACAAAATTACTCCCACACTTTCTAGGTGAAAGCTCAACACTCGCAAGTGAAAGCCCACAAATCCTTCTACACTGACAAATCGATCGGTCAACCAATTTTATATATTAAGAGAAATTAAAGACTCAAAACACCTATTACAAACGAGGAGCACAGATCACTCGCCAAAAATATCCTAAAGATACAACCAAGCAAACAACTTCCAGGTATTTCTGCTCTAGGTGATTAGGACCAGACACCAAAATACAAGAAATTGAAGATAAGGATCTCCTGAAGGTAGTTTGTGATGATGATGGCACAAGCCTACTAGCGAAGATATCAAAAGAAGTTTTATTAACCTCCAGACAATATCCTTTTATGGTACAAGTACCCAAGCTTCGTAAGGGCACCCTCCAGAAGTACTATGAAATTGATGCAATGTCTGCCTCAGGTACAAAGGGCTTCCCCCCTTGCAGTCCCTTGTGTGGTCCCTAGGAAAGGCAACTAAGGTCACCATCTCATGATCAGAATCCAGGCGGAACAGTCATGGGTGTATGATCCAATAAGTAGGAGAGAGGGTACCTCTCTTTCCTTATCTTCACACATCCTCTTGCTTAACTCCTTTGTTAGAGGAGCCTTCCCAGACAGCTTAATGATATTGGTTTTCCACTCTTTAGTAAACTTTTATAGTTTCAGTTAAAGTGTCCTTGGAGATTTTACTCTCCACACACCTATTCCAGGGCCCTAAATTCCGTAGACTAGTTGATGTTGCTATGAAAAAAATAAAAAAGTCTAGTTCATTTTAATTTTAAGCGCTTATTTTAATTGGTTTGTATTTAGGACAAGGGAAGAAAAAGTGAAACTGATGATGTTATGATGCAAAAGAAATCAATAGAAAACCTAGGCTACATGCAAATGCAACACTTTTTTTTCTTGAATGAAAGTGGTTTATACATGGGTTCTACAAAAACATGAAGTAAGCAAAACTCTTTTTCTTTTTCTTTTTAAACACTCAGACATTCAACACTTAACAAAAAAGACTAAATGATGTCTAAAATGAAACTTACCCCAATGCACGCTAGAATGAAAATGCAAGATTCAAGTAAAGCTCAAAAACAAACAAAGGTGAACTCAAAAGAAAAAACCAATTTATCAAGGAAAAAGAAGCAAATCTAAATTAAGAAACACTCCACAAAGAAAAAAGACTCTTAGCCATAAAAAAGGAATTCACACCTTTGCGAAAAAACCAAAAAGCTAAAAACAAGAGAAAAGAAACAAAAAGAAAATGTTTTATTTTTCTTTAAAATATTTTAAAATATCAAAAGTTTCAGAAAGTGAAAGCAAGCATCAAATTCAAGACCAACAACAAGAAACAAACTCAAATCCCACTAGTCATCATCGATCGCAAATATTAAAAGACTAATGTAAATAAGAGACTAAAACATCTTGAATGATTTGTTCAGGAAGACACAAAGGATTATGGAAATCATAAATATTCCATAGAACTAAAAACTCTCATTTACCCAAGAATTGCAAACACCTTTCTCAAACAAACAATAAAAAGAAAAAAACAAGCCAACTTCAAGATTGCACAAGAAGCAATTCAAAGACTGGGTTATAAACAAGTTGAATAATAGCAAGACCTATTCCAAAAGCATAAAACAACCAAAAAATTCTTAAAGAAGGTCTAAAACCAAACTTTAAACACCAAAAGCTTCAAAAACTACAAATCCTAGGTTGACATAAGATTTTCACAAACAAGATGAAGAACATCAACAATAGCTAATAAAAATATACTTCCAGGCCTCATTCATATCAAAAAAACATAAACAAACTTGCTCAGACCCCCAGCAAAAGCCATAAATGTAAAAAAACAAATTTTAGATATGTATGCAACTATCTAACTACAGAACTGTTGTATGTATGCAACTCTGCCTGAAGAAACTTGCATAGACGTAGGTCATTTTGGAATAAAATGTGTATATATGCTATCATCTACAATAAAATTCATGTATAGAGGGAAAACTAGAGAAAAATAAAAATACAGCCCTGATCCAAGAGATCAGGTTGAATGACCAGATTTCTTAAGAGTCAAGAAGGATGGGAAAATCAAGAAACAGCAAACCAAAACCTAGATCAAAGAACAACAACCCTTCTAGGAAATACTTGATGGTATTCCCGAGTAGAGTCACGAATTTTGTTGGTGGGAAACGTTCCCTAAGGTAAGGTTTGAAAACCTCAACATAGCAGAACAAGATAATCAACAAAGAGCAGTGAAGCAAACATACCAAACGTATAAACCACTAAACATGGGTTTAGAAACATACCCAAAGGTCCTATGGTTGATGATGTTCTCGTAGGGTACAAACCCTTTGCTTCCTCCAGAATGAGCACACCTGCAAGTCAAATCACAAAAGCACATATATGATAGATAATTCAATTTTCATACATAAAAAATATGTTAGATCATCATATATAAGCATATAGATTACTATTCATGAGACAATAACATATTAGGAACTAGACATGAGCTTCTTTATTGATTAACAACAATAGGTACAGGAAAGGTACAACTTGATCTAAACCAAAGCACTGACGAAGCCTTCCTCGGAATCCGTCTAACCCAAGCCATGAAGACAACCTATATAACAAACAAAAGGAGATGCTATAAAGATAATGAAAATCTATACAAAGGAAACCAGGGTTTCCATACAGACTGGGAGTGTAAGAGGCATGGGAAATTCAAACTTGATATTGGAGAAAAATGGGTATCATGTCGTTAACCCTTCTCTTATGTTTTTTAGGCCTACCCAATGAGTGTATATATACCACCTGAAACTAGTTAAATCAATTGTGCCACAGGCTCCTATAGGTGGGCTCTCAGTAAAACCCATGAACCCCACCCGAAAAATAGCAATTTTTTTTAATATTTTAAAAGGTATACACGTGTATAATGTTATAAGACCTGCGTATGTATGCAATTTAGTGTGGGTAGTGTCACATATGGAATTTGAAATATTTATTTTTTAAATAAGATCAAGTGTGCATGGGAAAACGGGTTGCCCAAGGCCATAAAAGAGCATCAAGTCTACAGGAGTGCTAAATGATGTTATAGCAGTTAAGGCAATTCATGAATAACTTGATCAAATAGAAAATTACCATACATGGGAATTAGTACCAAGGCCTCATGATAAAAATGTTATTGGGACAAAATGGGTGTTCAAGGAAAAGCTGAATTAAAATGGAGAAGTAATTCAAGAAAAAGAAAGACTTGTATGCAAAGGCTATGCTCAACAGGAAGGGATAGCCTTTGAAGAAACATTTGCACTTGTAGCTAGACATGAAGCCATAAGAATGTTTCTTGCTTTTTCAAGCTTTCATAACTTTAAAGTATATCAAATAGATGTTAAATCTGCATTTTTAATTGGATATCTAGAAGAAGAATTTTATATTGAACAACCTAGAGGGTTCATTCTTGGAAATGACAAAATATTGCTTGCAAACTTAAGAAGGCACAGTAAGGGTTAAAACAATCTCCTCGTGCATGGTATCACTGTCTTGACGGGTATCTTCAACAACAAGGCTTCAAAAATGGGATATGCATATAGAAACCTATATATCAAATTTGATAAAGACAAGCTTTTGATAGTTGTCTTTGTGGATGACATCATATTTGGAATCAATGTAGAGTCTATGAGTCAAGGATTTGCTTCAGTTATGCAACAATAACTTGAAATGTCTCTACTTGGTGAACTAACATACTTTTTTGTCATTCAAGTTCAAATAACTAAGAATGTTATCTTTCTCTCTCAAATCAAGTACCTCAAACATATTTTGAAGAAATGTGGAATGGAAGACTACAAGTATGTATGCACACCAATGGTAACATGATGCAATCTAAGTCAAAATCATTATTCTCCTTCATTCAATCAGCCAAGATACAAATCCATGATTGCAATCTTGCTCTATCTCATAGGTACAAGACCAAACATTATGCATGTAGTTGGCATTGTTGGACGATTTCAAGTAAATACTAAGGAAACTCATTGTTGGCTTAGTGGGTCCTGACCCGGGTTCAAAGTTATTTTTTCCAAACAAATCCCTACACTACTAGTCCTTTCGGCATCAATCTGTAGAGCGTGGACTGAACTCTAACCAGAAGTAGTATGGGGGTATTCTGGAACCAAGTTTATGCACCTAGAGATGAGTGCAATGTCATTTTATGCCCTCAACATGCCTTCGCGCAAATCGATAAGCCTTTAATGTTTATTGATATAACTTCCTTTTATCAACCTCTAGACCTTCGTGAAGGTCTATGACCATCTTTCGCGGACCCTAAACAGGTGTATCAACTACTTACATGCCTTTGTTGTTACCCTTAGTTTTGTATTTACCCAGATTAGCCTAAGTATCTGATATATTTAACAAGCATTAAGATATTCTTCGCGTAAACCGATATTAGTACTTGCGTTCATATAACAATGTAAACCATGAAGAATCACGTATCAATACATTATTAAATCATAAACCCTCCATTCATCATAGCATAAAAGCGCATTCATTCATAACAGAAATAGATAGACAAAACACAAATATTTCCAGAATAATCTCCTTATTAATGCTTATGTTCTTCTTACAGACTCAAGACTTCCTTGTGCACTCAGCTGCAGGGGTCCGCGCACTCAGCTGTGGACTCTACTCTAGGCCTCTGCGCACCCAGCTGCAAAGCCTCTCTTCTACTCTAAGACTCTTCTCTCCTCACTTCTACTTACCCATTACATTTGTCTTCATGAACTTAACTTTTTTTATACTATCTAAGACTCTCCCTTTTATACAATCCCATGGTTCGTGGACCATGGGTAGATCTATTAAAACTGACACAACTTACATAAAAGAAGGGTAAAACCATTTATGACATTTTACAATCTACGCACTCCGTGACCACAACTTGGGGAGACTTCACACTTTACATAACAAAAACTTGGGCTTTCTGCCCCAAAACTTGTGCTTTTGCCCCAAAATTGACTACAGGGGACCATGTCCCAACAGGCCCCCAACACAAATATCGTGACTCACCCCCAGTTCACTCTATTGGCACGGAGATCTTACTACAGAGACCTCCCAGGTTGACCTGTGCCACTACTACCTCAGTCACGCTCTGCGTGGCTACCAGCTTGATCTGCTCCACCAACTGCTCAGTTGTTGGTCCTGCATTGTCTTCCTTTACCTTCTTATGTGTCCTCTATAGGCTCACCCACTTCTCCTCAATGGTGGCAGAGATAACATAGGCCTCATCCAGCTAAGGCCCCAATCTGGCCTTGAGGACCACCTCATTCCATTGATCTTCCTCCACCTGTTTGAACAACTTCTTTGCCTCATGTAGCTTAGCAAATCGTTGTGACTTGCTTCGTCATACTGCTGCTACAATTCACGGGCTTCTGTGTTCAACCTTTGCAGGTTAGGATCTTCCTGTAGAGTCATAACGACCTCCATAGACTGCTCAAAGAGCACGGTACAATCCGCTATCGCGACATCTACTACTGCAACTGCATCCTTCAAAGCGACTTCATGTTGTGTTCTAACCTCTGGTGGAGTTGAAGGTTGTGACTTCAACTCAAGCTCTATGATTTCAAGGTTCAGTTCAAACTAAACCTTGGCTACTTCTATCTCTGCATCGTGCACACCTGTAGCCAACTTTCAAATCTTGGCCTCCAACGACGCTTCTTCTGGTATGTGTAGTTAAGGAACAGTTCTGAATGCTTCGACTACCACAACTATTGTTCGCTCGTTCTGCTCCTGAACCTTCTTCCATGCTTCTAGCATTGTCGTCCTTTCAACGAATATATGTTCATTGTTGACCTTATATTCATTGATCATGCTCAGCGTGCGTTGCTCTCGAGCCTTAAGCTCTACGATCACACCTGCTTACAAGGTGTGAAGGAACTCACTGGGGAGCATGGCCAAGTTCAGACCAATATTCTTTAAAGTGCTGAAGTTGCCTTGTCAGTGTCTGCTCCGCCTCCACACTCCGAGCTTCATCAGGTAGTGTGACTACCTGGAGATCCAATGATCGAACCAACTCTGCGGCTTGAGTGGTCCCCGACACCAAACTAGCTGATGTCACACTGCTCTATCCTGCACCAGCCTGGAGTCTAGTTGTTTGGATCTGCAACTTGCATAGACCCGATTGTATGGCGACTAGTGCTTACTTCTGCTACTGCAATAGTTATGCAGTTGTATCCCTTACCTTATCACCAATATCATCTAAGTCGCCCTCTATTAAGGTGATTGGGTGGAGTGACAACTTTAAGGCTTTGGTCTTCTTTTGTTGTCCCTGCTTTTCATGTTCCCTATGTCGCTTTACGCGGAAAGGAGTGCTCTCCTTATCTCCGTCGCCCTGTTCTGATTGTTCTTCTTCCTCCATTTGGGGCGAAGGAGATTTATAACTTCTGTCAGAGATGCGCTCTTCCTGCTCTGCTTGTTCCTTTGTGGCGCGCTGTACTTCTGCTCGGGCCTTCTCCTCAGTCTCCTTCTTCCTCTTTTCTTCCAACTGTTGAACGTTCAGTCGGGCCACTTCCTTTTTCTTCTTTTTTATGGACTTGCTAGTCCTGGTGGCCAAATCTAATGATGTGTGCCAATATACCGGCCATCGCTTGAGGACCTCTACAATGGAAACATCGATAGCCAAGTAGGGAAGATCATACCACTTCTAATCCGGATCCTTCCACGCCCAGATGTAGACATGGTGGAAGTTCGCTTTAAACTCCGCGTACCCAGATAGCTGCTTAAAGATAGTTGGTGACAACTGCAACTTTCGGTTGATGGTTGTGTGAATTCTCACCTCCATCAATACCCAAAACACTTTGCTTTCCCTAACCTGATCATCATCCTTGGTGGCCCATAAAGATGCAAACTTGCCTCTTCTAGAAAATCTGTCTCAATTGGAGGAAATTGGCTGTCCTCCGGCAACTCCCATGTGACCAATACAATTGCTAGTAATAACCATGAGTAATGGAAGGTCTTACATTGGTCTTGTGCCTCTCTACAGTTCGTGAGGAATTCACTGCATAGGTACCATGCCGAGTTGAACTGTACGCCCTCCGTGCACTGAGCCGCTAACGAAACCACTTATGTCGGCACCTTATCTGTGCGGCACTTTCTCATCACTTTTCCAACCAAGATTTGAGTGGAAGCCTTCACCGAGGGGTCAGTAATACTGGAAATAGAATACCCGCGTGATTTCTTGACAAGTTTGAACTTGTCCTTCATCTTCTCGGTGAGGTCGCACTCGCCCATATTTCTGCCAAATGCCTTGGCCAGATTCAGTCTTGAATGAGGGAGTAATGTGATCCTATGGATCAGCATATCAATTATTGGTATCAGCTCACTCAACCACAAGCACCTATCATGCACAAGGCACAACAAATGCTTAATGACTATCACATTTATGGGGGCGCAGTGGTAGTGAGGCACCCATAGTAGGTTCAACAACCCTTCCTTGTTTACCCCACAATCCATTCCATCGGCTCCAACACAGTGACACTAGACTCCTTGTAGAACACTCACATCATGAAGGTAATAGTAGCCAGGTGGGGGAATCGCTCGATATCCCCCAAATCCCAATCTTCCAGCTTCAAATGTGGGATGCACGCCAAGCGCGGATCTTCAAAATTTATATTTTCTGGCAGCAGGGGTGTGTTAAGGAGGAACTGTCCCTCATCTGGGTCCTTTAGGACCTTCACCTTGCCTTGGTGCATAGGGATGTACTCCAGTAGCTTTGAAATAGGGTCTACCCCCTTAATATTTATGTCTTTTGCACCCTCCTCAGCCTCCAGATCTACCACTTTGCCTTTCTCCTTTGTTGTTGCCTTTTATTTTCTCTGAGCTTGAGTAGCTGGATGTTTCCTTGGTGACTCGCGCACCGGTAATGACTTCTTTTGTTTATCCTTTTTAGGCTTGGGAGCCTCTCTCGTTGGCGTAGGCGACCTTAGTGCCATAGGCACTACTGCGGGAGCCTCCATACTCACAACCTCAGGGGCAGCAATGCCCCTAGTACTATCGGTCTCAATTGGTGCAAACATGAAGCTGTTAATGAGGTTCTGATTGGGCTCAGGTTACTAATCAGACATGGGGCTTGCAAGAAAATTATCAAAGATCTCACACAACAGACAACACAAATCAGAAATTCTCAAAATGCAAAGTGTTTCTCGTTGAATGGACACCTTTAATTTATAGGAAAATTTGAATTCAAATTCAATCATTCCCCCCAAAATCTGTCCATAAATGCGAGATTGGCGGCATATTTCCAAAGATCTCACTCTTAAATTCAGCCTTAAATGTCAGACGCCCTCCTCTTAATTGTCTTCTAGTAGTCAAATCATGAACGGTGATGGTAACGGTCACTTTTTGTCTATGCTGGGTGGTCCTCACCCCTATAGTGCAACTCCCTTCATGCTTCTATTGGTACTGTGACATCCTCCTATTTCGCTCAGAGCCCCTATCGTGCAGCTCTACAACTCGGGCAGTGCAGTTTATAGTTCCGTGCCTCCTTGTAGCTACCTGGAGCGCTAATAGTGTGCTACTGTCATATAGTCATCTGGCCAGGTTCCCGATGTATGGCTTTAATTGGTTCCATTTACCTTTCTCGAAAATGGATCTATATTCAATTTCACAAGTTGAACTACTCCACCATCAGTAATCTCTTTGATAACATATGGCCCCAGCGAATGCATCTGAAATTTTCTTCGAAACTTATCAAACTTCTTGTCATATAATAAAACTAAATCGTTTCCCTTGAAGGTGTGTAGTTTGATGTGTCGATCGTGTCATGCCTTTTCGCACTCCTTCTGAACTTGTGGATGGAATCCAGCCAAGAATATATCTTCCTCCAGCTCTATCATCTGCATGAGCCACTCTTCTAATGCTCTACGGTCCGCCATTCCTGTGAACGCCTCTATGCATATACTAGGCACAATGTATTCCATCGGCATCAGAGCTTCTACATCATAGACCAGCCTGAAAGGTGTTTTTCAAGTCAGCTTCTTACAAGTAGTTCTATAAGCCCATAGCACCGATGGTACGTGCACGTCCCAATCATTCCTTTGCACATTGCAAACCTTTGTCAGCGCATTCTCCAATACCTTATTAAATGCTTCCACTATCCCATTGGCCTAAGGATTATATGGTGTGCTCTTTTGATGATAAACTTGGAACTCTTCCGTCAGCACACTGATCGTTTCATTAAGGAAGTGTGTACCGCAATCACTCATCAAATTCTTCAGGCAACCAAACTTGGTCAGCACGTATTCAAATAGGAACTTCGTTGAAGTTGCCCCTATACAATCCTTCTTGAGCTGTGCCTCCACCCATCTGGTCAAAGACTCAGTCGCAATGATGATATACCATGCACCCGTCTTCTTTCCTGGAGGCTGAATCGGTCCTACAAAATTAATTTCCCATTTTTCGAATGGCTGCAATGATACCTACGGATTCGAAGGCAGTTCATCCCTCCGCAATGGCCTACTAGTTCTTTGACATGCATCGTACACCATACAATATGCTTTGGAATCCTTATGCAATGTTGGCCACCACAACCCAGCACGCAAAATCTTCTACGTGGTTGCTTTTCCTAAATAATGGCCTCCCATAGCTCCTCCATGAGCTTCAGCTATGATACTCCTTCATTCAAAATCAGGCACATAGCATCGCAATATCTCGTCCAATCCCATTTTATATAAGTGACCTACAATAATAATAAAAATATGTCGCATACGCCACCAATTCCTTCTTCTATTGACTCATGTATCCTTCTGGAGTTGTTCCCATATTCACAAAGTGGATGATGTCTACAAAATGATTGTCTTCCATGTGCACCACAAAGAGCTGCGTGTTAAGCATCGCCTCCTCTAAGTTGGTAGGCTCCTCTCTGATTTCAATGTGTGACAGATGATCTGGTTCTGCATTCAATCGCCTTGGATTCACAATGACTTCGAAATCATACTCCTGAAACAACATCAGCCATCTACATATTTTCCCCCCCAACACAGGCTTGTTGACCAGGTACTTTAACGCAGAATGGTCTATGTACATCTTAAAGTGTATGTCTTGCAAGTAATGCCTGAAATTCTGGAACACGTACACCATAATTGATCCAAATAGAAAATGGCATCAAAGCATAGTATTAATCCACCCATGGAATTTACCCATGGTATTGTAAGTGGAATCCACCCATGGTATTGTAAGTGAAATCCACCCATGGTATTCATTCACCCATGGAATTGACCAGGAATGATCTGAATTGAAAATGGCATCAACCCATGGTATTCATCCACCCATGGAATTTACCATGGTATTGTAAGTGGCATCCACCCATGGTATTGTAAGTGACATCCACCCATGGTATTCATTCACCCATGGTATTTTCTCATGGTATTGTGACATCCACCCATGGTATTCATTCACCCATGGAATTTACCCATGGTATTGTGACATCCACTCATGGTATTCATTCACCCATGGTATTGTAACTGAAAAATACTATAAGTAACAAGTCGTATTTTGTAAAAGTACAAATGGTCCACCACAATGTAGACCTTATAGTTATTATTTGTTTTAATAAAAAAAAAAAAATCGTTGTGGTTTTGTTTATTGGGCATTCTCCTCTTTTTCGTCTGGCATTTCAATTTTTCAAATCTTGGGGGTCTCTCTCCCAAGATCCATTTCAATTTTTTATATCTTTGGGGCCTACCCCCAAGATCTGGATCAACTCTAAAACATTTGATGCAATATTTACAAAAAAAAAAAATAACAAATCTGGATTCCTTACGAAAAATACCAAAATTCAAAAAACAAATCGGCCGAATCGGAGTCTAGATGAGGGAGATATCACTGATTTAAAATCAGCTATGTTGTAGAATTTTTTTCTGATGAAAACTAGTGGAATACGACTCTATTATCATTTTTTGAAGTTTTTGTGCAGTGGTTTTGTTTATTAAAACAAATAATAACTGTAAGGACTACATTGTGGTGGGCCATTTGTCCTTTTACAAAATGCGACTTGTTACTTATAGTATTTTTCAGTTACAATACCACAAGTCAATTCCATGGGTGAATGAATACCATGATTGGATGTCACAATACCATGAGTCAATTCCATGGGTGAATAAATACCATGGGTGGATGTCACAATACCATGGGAAAATGCAATGGGTGAATGAATACCATGGGTGGATGTCACTTACAATACCATGGATGGATGCCACTTACAATACCATGGGTATTCCATGGGTGGATGAATAACATGGGTGGATGAATACCATGGGTTGATGCCATTTTCTATTCGGATCAATAATCAACCCTTCATGCTCCATCGTCAAATAGTTCTTTTTGGCCTTCGACAAGTTCCTGCTTGCAAAGGCGATCGAGTGATCCAATTCTCCTTCACCGGCCTGCATCAGCACTGGTCCAACGCGATACATGACGCATCCACACGCACATGAAATTCCTTCTTCCAATCCGGGAATACTAGGATCAGCGCAGTGACCATCTTCTCCTTTAACACATCCAGGCTCTAGTGATATTCCTCATTCCAACATAATGTAGCGTCCTTCTTCAACAATGTTTCCATTGGCATGGTAATCTGAGCATAACTCTTGATGAACTTTCAATAATACCTAGTACGACCCAGTGTCGCGCATAGCTATTTAACACTCCTTGGCACCTCCAAATTAATTATGACCGCAATCTTAGCAGGGTCCACCATTAAGCCTTTCCTGCACACTACATGACCCAGCAAGATTCTGAAAGGGATACAAAATAGACACTTCTTCAAGTTTAGCGCGATTTGATACCTCCGGCACATATCCAGCATCAAGCGCAAACTAGCTACATGGCATTTTACCAGTCCAAACACTCTCCAATCATTAAAATATACCTCCAAAAACTTGTGAATGAACTCTTTGAACGCCGCAATGACTATGCGTGAAATGATTGTTGGCACATTCTTAAGTCCAAAAGGAATTACTGTATACTAAAAGCATCCCCACTCGATCGTGAAGGTAGTCTTACTCTTTCCTTCCGGCATGATCTTTATCTGATGGTATCCAGAGAACCCATCAATGAATGAATAGGCCTCATGCCCGCCAACATTATCCAGCACTTCATCTATGAACAGAGTTGGGAAACGATCATGAATGCAAGCATCGTTCAGCTTTCTGAGATCTACGCAAATCCTTATCTCATCGTTTTCCTTCTTTTCCTAAACTACCATTGGACTTACCCAATCGGAATCCTCCACTGGTTCAATAATACCTGCGGCCAACATCTTGTCCAACTCCAAGCGGACCTTTTACTTGTACTTAGGATTAAGGCGATATGGCCTCTACTTAACAGGCTTCGCATCTGGTTTCAACATTGTTTTCATCACTCCTAAATTACCTATTATTTGCCATCAAGTCAGAAAAATTTGTAGGGAACAAACCCTAATACTCGTGGAGCAACTCAGTGACCTTATCCACCGTAGCAACATCCCATTAGTCCCCTATCTTTTCAAACTTCGTCTCCGCCTCTATTCCAATGTTCACTTGTCTAGTTTTCAGTGGCGTACTGATATCTAGATTCTCTATCTGCGGCCCCTCAACTTCATAGTGACCTTCTGCCTCTGGAATGTATATGTTCCTTGGATCCTCCTCTTCTTCTTCAGCAGTCACATTGTAGCACTCTAGCGCATGGCACAGCTGGGTGTCCCAATCTAGTTGAATCAATTCCAAGGCCTCTTGTAGTATTCTGAAGATCACTGCCTTGACCACCTACAACATTTCATCGATGCATTCGAATCCATCTCAAAGCTAAATGTCATCAAGAATCCTTGCCTCAAAATATCCCATTCATCCATGCCATGGTGGAGCTCTATTTCCAGGTACCAATTTATTGGTATTACATCAAAAGTGTGACATAACAAATGCAACCAGTCCAGTTGCGTTGTGCTCCATAAGAATCAGTCCATTTTGCTAAGTGATTGTGCGGATCACTCCTCCCATCGTATTTCTCTATCAATCGCACCTTTGGGTGACCAAACCACACCCTCGTCATTCTTTTACATTCGCGCCATCCATCAAACCTGTCTTTATGGTTACCCCACCATCTCGCGGGCATAGCGCGCAGTGCCAGATTCAGTGCTTGGAAGCGATGCTTCTCAGGCACTTCCCTTCCAAATGCATCCAAAAATTTATCTACATTAGTTAGACCATCATAATAAGACAAACTCCTTACCTCCGATGATACACAATGCAACGATTTAGTCATCATGTTACAGCGCAGCGTAGATACTTTGTGCAACCTATTCTGCCAATGTTCCAACTCCTCATCCTAATTCGATGTATAGGAACTTGTGCGGTCCCATGTAATGCGTCCATCTGCTATCAGATTCACTCGGTCTTGGTCTCGTGCTGTTATCTTATAAATCTGGTCCAAATCATTGTCACTTTCATAATCACAGACCGGTTCAGTATAGCACGTACCTTCTACAAGGTCCAAAGGTACTACTACGCGTAGTGATTTTCTTTCAAATGACATCATCTGCTTCTTCAAATTGATCACCCCATTCATGTCAATAGCCCAATCAATCCCAAGGGGCGTGAGGTAAGGATTGTTGTCATCGACAATCTCTATCACTTTGAAATCAGCCGACGTGCTCACGCCTTCAATATCTACTGTCACTCCCTGTAATCTTCCCATGGGGATAATATTTTGTTGATTCGCCATCCTCAATTGAATCGAAGATCACTGCAGCACAGGTCTCCCCATTCTCTCCCATGTTTGTTTAGGCAAAACATTTACATCTGACCCAAGATCCAGAATAACCTGGTCCATTTCATATTTGCCTATTTGCGCGGTGAGCCTCATCCCATGCCCTGTTCTTGCCTTATGCTTACCAATTTTCCTCCCTTAGGAGCATTTTCTTTACCAGCATATTTATTGATCAACTCCTGTAATCCTTTCACGGCCTTGCTATCACGTAGCAACTTCATACAGGTCTCCAAAAAGGTAGTAAGCATGGATGGGTCCATTTCTTCAGATTTCTTATCCTGACATCCTGAGGTAGAAGCCTCAGTGAAGCTTTTCTTTACTTCCATGAAGGTTTCTTTCACTCACTCTAGATCAAAGCCAACCTCCTTCTCTGGAGCTTTGTGGACCCATTCACTTTCTTCAGGTTGATTTCCCTTATCTTTGCCAATCGTCATTCCACTGTGCAGCACAATATTCACATTAGGATCCTCTTCCCAAGGTTCAGACCTCATCATCTACAAGTTCTGGGTAGGGTGTTGAGGCTGCATCCCCTTTTTCCACATCTTAGTTATTAATACATGGAAGTATTTTTTCACATGATCAAACTGAGTACAGTATCGGCACAACAATCATGTTGGTTTCGTACATTCTCATGCGAAATGTCTTGGCCCTCCATAATTGTAGCAAATAACTTGTCCCCGACCTCTCGTAGGTCTTCCTCTGCCTTGGCCTCGTCCATGCCCCTGATATCCTCCTTGCACTCCCCCAATTCCTTGATCTAGAGGTCGAGTTTCTGTTTGCATCTGATATGCAATCGTTCTCTCCATCATTAACTCATAACTACATAAATTTCACTCATCGTGACCGACGGATTTGCACAAGTTGCAAAACGGCTATTTTGGTGTCTATACAAATTTCTGTAGCAAGTGACAATTGTCTATCGCATGTTTTCCAGCTACCTGACAGATAACACACCATAGTGCAGGCCCTGTACTTGGCCCTGCTTGAGCTTCCAGCCTCAGAGGCATCAACCCTCCTCCTGCAACATAATTCGTGAAGACAGGGAAATGATCTTTATCATGCCCTTGACTATTACATTTCAAACACCAAACTTCTTCACGCACCTCTGGCCAAGCCACTCTATCCTTTTTCAAACTTTGGATCTCTAGGCAAAGATTCTACAACTCCGCATGAATCTGTTAAACTCCTAAAGTAGCATCTTGAATAAGTGTCTCATGCAATCTGATCATAATCTCTAGGGCTTCCGCCTGGGTCCTAATCTTTTGTTGTGATAAAGAAACCCTTAAATGAGGCAAGAGTGAAGCCACAAACCATTCGCTGTGTTTCCCATCTGTAAGATTCATGTTAGCTTCATATATCTTACATTTAAATCTCTGATCCAACTCCCAGGGTGTCTCACCTAGCTTCATCATGATTTCCTTGAATCCAATGATTGATTTTGCTTTAGACTTAGGCCTATTGAATTCCTTATTCAGCGCAGTCTAAATGTCTACCAACGCAGCTATCAGGTTATCAGTGTAGTACTTGATGTACCAAGTTAGCGCACGATCCTGTAAAGAAGTAACCAACGTTTCTTTCTTCATCTGATCATCTGTAATGTTCTGGGTTACCCATACAGCCTTCACAACTAACCAAAACTGGTTCAGGCCCTCATTTCCCAAGCCCTTGTAAATGGGAAACTTCACTACATTCGCCATATTGAAAAGTGGTGGTGTGGGCGAAGGTGTATGCTGTTGAGGTGAAGATGGAAGTGGTGTGGGTGGATGGGGTATTCACAGGAACCCTTGCCTTATTAACTCTACAGCACTATGTGATGAAGCCTCTGTTGCTCCTTCGTTGTCACTCTGAGGAGGCTCAATCAGCGGGCTATATTCAGACCTATTCTCCTTTTATCCCTGAATAACTTTCCACTTCGTGTAGCTCCAAACATTAAGGTAATTGCATAACCCGCTTTTCGCACAAGATAATTTTAATCCAAGTATTCAAAGGTCTTAAATACTTACCTTGTGCTCTCTTGAAGAAGCGTCACTCTGCTTCACTATAACTGACTGAGGTATCGACCGCGAACTCTGTCACAAATCCTCTGATGACATGATCAAGCTAGTGATTGACAACACGTGCGATCTTATCTTCAGAGGCTTCCAATCTTCGCACTAGCTCCAGGTTCCACACTATTGGACCGTTAAGCCTCCACCTTCCCTGGTCGTCTACCAATTTAGTGATCCACTCATATAGCTTGATCGGGAAGGAACAGAAGAAAATTTCATGTATCTCTGTGTACAGATACCTGTCCAACCACTGTTCTTTCATCAATCACGTATTTTTTTTTCTTGCACCGTGAATTTGTGGATCTTTCTATCCAACCACTCCTCAATTTCTTTCTTTGTTGGAATTCAGTGATGCAACATCACACATCTCTTTATGCAGATCCCTATCCTAGCAATGGAACCGTTTGTTGGCTTAGTGGGTCATGACCCAGGTTTATAGTTATTTTTTCCAAACAAATCCCTACACTACTGGCCCTTTCGGCATCAATCCGGGGAGCGTGGGTTGAAGTCTCACCCGAAGCAGTATAGGGGGATGTTGGAACCAATTTTCCGCACCCGAAGATGATTGTGATGTCATTTTATGCCCTAACCTACATTCTCGCATGATTGATAAGCCTTTAAGGTTTATCAATATAAGCTCATTTTATCAACATCTATACTTTGTGAAGGTTTATGACTGTCTTTCACGAACCCTAAATAGGTATATCAACTACTTACGCGCCTTTCTAGTTACCTCTAGTTCTGTATTTACCTAGATCAGCCTAAGTATCTAATATCTTTAACATGCATTAAGATATTCTTCACGTAAACAAATATTAATACTTTCATTCATATAACAATGTAAACCATGAAGAATCGCGTATCAATACAGTATTAAATCATAAACCCTCCATTCATCATAGCATAAAAGTGCATTCATTCATGACAGAAATAGATAGACAAAACACAAATATTTCCAGAATAATCTCTTTATTAATGCTTATGTTCTTCTTACAAACTCAAGACTTCTCTGTGCACTCAGCTGCAGGGGTCTACGCACTCAGCTGTGAACTCTACTCTAAGCCTCTGCACACCTAGTTGCAGAGCCTCTCTTCTACTCTAAGACCCTTCGCTCTTCACTTCTAATGACCCATTACATTCATCTTCATGAACTTAACTTTTTTTAGACTCTCTAAGACTCTCCCTTTTATACAATCCCATGGTCCGCAGACCATGAGTAGATCTACTAAATCCGACACAACTTACATAAAAGAAGGTTAAAACCCTTTATGACATTTTACTATCTACGCACTCTGTGACCACAACTTGCGGAGACTTTACACTTTAAATAACAAAAACTTGGGCTTTCTACCCCAAAACTTGGGCTTTTTCCCCAAAATTCACCACAAGGGACCCTATCCAAACACTCATCTCCTAGTATTTAAGAGAATATTCAAGTATCTACAAGGAACTCAAGATATTGGTATATGATATCCCAAAAATGAAGACTTTCACCTCATACTTACACTTATGTAGATTGGGCAGGTAATATTGATGATCGCAAAAGTACCAGTGGAGGAGAATTTTATTTGGGACCCTTCTTAGTTTCATGTTTCAACAATAAACAAAGCTCCATTGATTTATCTACTACTAAAGCAGAATATGTTGTTGTTGCATCTTGTTGTACTCAACTTTTATGGATGATCCAAACATTGCAAGATATTCAAGTCACTTGTCCTCAACCTATACCTATTCTTTATCAAAATACTAGTGCCATAAGTATGTCTAAGAATCCTGTCTTGCACTCAAAAACCATTCACATTCCAATCAAATATCATTCTCTAAGAGAGTAGTTGCTTGAACAAAAGGTCAACTAGGGTATGTTTCTTCAAAAGAACAAGTTGCAAATATATTTACAAAGCCACTTCCATGCGATTCCTTTGAATATATCAAACAAAAATTAGGAATGATTCCAACCTAATCACTCTGCTAATTGTTATAATAGGTATATCATGTTAAGGGGGAAGTACAATTGTATATTACTACAATTTACTATCCGTACATGGATGGTGTGAAGGAAAATTGTTTATTTACGCGGTTTCTGAGTTAGAAAAATGCGTATACATCTCAAATAGTGGCACAAATTCAGAGGAAGCTTCCTATATTCCTTCATCACTAGTTCTGACACTAGTTTGTTGCAGTCTATTGGTTCAGGGGGAGTAGTTGTTTTTCCCCTAACAGTTCCTTGTTGGCATTATGGTTTCTTAAGAATGTCTTGTTACATATATTTTTTGATGTTTGGATGTTACTACTATTACTACTGAAGATTCATATTTTGTTGTTATGTCACTAGTTATCAATGATACATGGATTCCAAATGATGAAGTTATGAATGATGCCTATATGTTGATATACTCGATAAACATGATGTGTATGTTACAATGTTGGTTGTTGGTTAGCTAGAAGCATTTCAGATTTAGTTACCTATTGATAATGTTGGAAATGTCGGTGCTACATTATCTTATCTTACTTCTTGATGATGAGGATGTTCAAGTTGCTTCTATGTTACTGCAATTAGATGCTCATGTTGCAGGTTCCTATATGGTGTATGATGGTTTCTGACAACTATCATAATCTTGCTACCTCACTGTTGAGGTCCTTGTTTTGGTTATAAGTGTCATATATGTCTCTTGATGTAAAAGTCATGAAAAAACTCATGTTGTAAATCATTGTCAAATTCAGTTATATATGGGCTATTGGGACCATTTTATGTAATGTATGTCATCTCATTTTAAGGGAACATTGATGTAAAAAATTTGGTCCAATATGTAAACCCCATATGTTGGGTAATTGATGTAATCATGGGAGCATAGAGTCATTTGTCATAGGAAAGGTCATATTTGTTAAGTCATAAAATCTTGTACTATATTGAATACCTTCCGAAGGTTCAGCATATGCTCAGGGGGAGCATGGTCAATATGCAGTTCTCATATTCAACAGATCAAACCTACAACAATCCTCTTTACAAAGGGGGATAGAAGCCTTCTTTCAGCAGTGGTCAACCCTTTTCCATTGATATCAAAGGGGGAGAGAAGCTTGGTGTTTGGGAAAGAATGCTCGGTGTTTTAGGTGTATTTACAGGTATTTACAGCTGATGACCAAACACCACAGTGGTTTCCATCAAGTCGAAATGGGGGGATTGTTAGCATTATGGCTAATGTGTTGTCCTTGATGGAAACCTACTTGATAAAGATCTCAACATTGTGACAACATGATGGTTATGTAGATTGATACAGATGGTATGGATAGAGAAATGACAGTTCAGGGATAGATAGATGTTAAAGGTGAAGTTTGAGGAAGTATATGTGAATCCTATGAAGAAGCGTCACATACAAACGCATGTCCTATAAGGGAAAGTCACATACATAATCTGAACCATGGTAATTTGAATGCCAGGGACCTTTTTCATGGCATTGGCCCATAGCAATTGGTGTGACAACGGTTATTTGATCCCGTCAAAGAATACTAATGACATTGCCAAGGGATTTACCTAAGGTATTAGCTAAGGCTAAAACTATATAAGGAGATGGAGATCAAGGTATCAGGTGTGCAAGTGATGAATTATTTATGAATGATTTGATCTGAAATAGGTGTGCACCACGAAGCATGGAGACGACTCAAATATGATAGATCTAAAAAGAATACATTTTTATTGATCTGTCTGTATTTGTATCTAACAATGATAGATCTATGATGATGGTATGAATCTACAGATGATGATGTATGATTGTAACCAATATTTGGGTTTGATAGATATTGTGAAGGTATGATTAAGTGATTTCAGATATGTACATTGGTTTTCTTCTGAATGGTTACGTACATACATGGATTTGTTTTTGTAGGGTCACATATATATTCTAAGATATGGTCTGCATTTTGTTAAGATTAGTACGCTAGCGTTGTACATGATAGTCATGTACATAAGTTGATTCATACTATGGTAGTCACATATATATGTTAGGGTTTAAAGTGTGTTTTGATGATGACACCTGATGATTTCTACAATATTTTCTATTGTCTGTCAATGATGTCTCTATCTTGATGATCTATGTCTAACTATGATAATTGGGCTAGTTGATTGGAAATGATGCTACAGTGTGAGGATCTGTGATTGGTTTAGTATATTGTCATTTTTCTGTGCATGGTTCAGTGATTGATTCAACATTACAATTATTCATGATTCAATTTGTAAAAGTTTAAAATATGTACGTAGGTGATATATAAAGGAGTCACGTACACACGCAAGTTTTGTTCAGTACAGTCGCGTACAAAATTTGATTTTTGTTTCTGGTTGGGTTCTATATTCAGTGATTTTATGCTTCATAAATTCAATTGATTTGCAATTTTACAGTGACTCTGATTCAATGCTTCAATTTGACATGTTTTTTTCGGGATTATTATTGATATGGGTCTAGTTTGAAAATGTGATGAAATGTTCCCTACAGGTTATTTGATGATTATTTTATAGGCGGATCTAGTATGAAACATTTTGAAAAGTGGTCCACAAGGAAATGAGGGTTGCATCCTTCAAAAAGGGGGTAGGAGCTTCCTTCCAGTAGAAGTTGGTAAACAAGATTAGGGGGTTGTAGCTCCCTTCTAGTAGGAGATGGAGAATGAGTGGAGGTTGTAGCCTCTTACAGGTTAGTTCCTATGTACTGATAAGAGTCTACAGCAATACAAATGTAATAAAAAAAAAAAAAAAATTATATCATAAGAAAGAAGACAGAGACAACAACATCGGTGGTTTTCTCCTACATTGGGTTTCCACCTAAAAATCCTAGTGTTCTATGTGTGTTTCCCATTTTCTGGGATTCTTTCATGTTCTTCATTGCATACTAGAAATTAATTAATCTATTGATGCAATAATTAAAGATAGTCATATGATAGAACACATGAAAAATCATTAAACTAAATATATGTTGGTTTTTTTCTTTGAAGTAGTATAGTTTCTTTAGGAATAGTAACATACATATTTCAAAATAAAAAAATAAAAATGAAAGTTAGAGTTTAAAAAGATTTTTTCATCCACCCCCCCTCCTCCCTTAGCATTTTTCCCAACAATTAGGCCGAGAGGGCCAAATGATGTAATTTATGGCCAAGGGTCTTTTTAATTACTTGTATATAATACAAATCACATTGTTTCGAGTGTATTCGGAGCCATATTGTTTATCATTGATTAACTTTACGATCAATGATCACAAGTTAACCAGAATCACAGAGGAGCTAAAACTAATAGACAAAAAACATTGAGGATCCAAATCGCAGAGAAACGAAATACTTGGGCATTTTTGGATTGATGAGAACCCATTAGTTAACATCTCCCGGAGATAGAACTGTCAATTAAAAGTGTTGGGACAGAGGGATTAAACACTTAGCATATTTAGAAAGTAATGGGATCTGTCACTTGATGGTGTCATGAGATAGAATCTATTAACTAATAGCGTTGGGTCAGAAGGTCGAAAGCCCATAAGATTTTCAAATTGTTTCTTTTAAAAATTGTTAGGCACCAGGGATCTAATAATTAATGGAGGAGTGTGGTGACAGTTGAAAAGAAGCCAGAAGCCAGGAAGAACAAAATCATGAGACTTCTAATCAATGTTATTTAGGAAAGAATCAGGCACTATTGAGCGAGCATTTAAGAAGAGAGCCCACGTGGCATTGTGGAACCCACTAGGGATTATAATGATAGGACCAAAGGTTTTTTAAAAAGAAGCATAAGCGATGATGAAGAGTTATCAGTGACAAGATGCAACGCAAAGTGGGCCATACCCAAAAGGCTATAGCCCATAATATTGAAGAATTTTCGTTTTAACAAAAATTTACAGGATATGAAAGTTCTGGGGATTTTAAGCACCTAGTTATAAGCGAGGTCATAAGGCATGATACAATGGTGGGGGAAAGGAGGTGGAACCAGAGAAAAGTAAAAGGAGCCAAGCTATGCAAGCAACTTGTAAGAAAGGTAAACGGGTTGAGTTATAACTTAATATTAGGGAATATGTTTTTAATCATGTGGAATGTAACACGGAAGAGAAGAATCCTACATTAATTGTAAGGAAAAGGTTGTATGTGAAACCCTTTCAACTCCTCCCACAATTTTCTTTGTAAGCCTCCCACTGTAATTTATATAAAGGTATTATATCTAGTAAGTTATATGCAACAAGACAAGGTATGAAGGAAACACCTTTTTACAATAGATAATTGGGATTATAGGTCAATTAGGCTCAGAATTAAGATTTCATCACGTTAGGAAGTCCAAGAGTTTTGTAGGAGCTTAAAATTCATATGGGAGCTCAAGAGTCACGAGGGAGGTCAAGAGTCACATGGGAGGCGAAAGGTCATCTCATTTGTTATAAATAAGACCTCATAACTCAAGAAAGAGACTTTTCACCTTGGCTTCTCAAGTTAGGCATAGGAGAGAAGATCATTCTTTTGAGGAGAAAGTGGTGGCTTAATGTTCCACTATTGGGGCTAGTGATGCACCATTGTAATTGTGTAACTTGGAACTCTCACTCAATATTTTGAAGCTCTTAGAGCCGACGCACTTTCATGCATGTATCATGGATGTTGTAAGTATTATTTTAATGTTTACGATATCGGTTTGTGTTCATATGTACCTTAGAAAATGAACTATTTCGTTGGATTTGGTATACATCTAGTTGGATATGCATTCTTACTTGCTTTCATGATCATTGTTACTTTACAAAATATTTTACAGGTTAATTAATGATTCTTTATATGCTCGTGTGTGTCTTTATTAGGATAGTATTATTACTTTTCTTCTAAAGTCTCTATCTCTTTTCCCACCCGTGAAAGTAATTTATATACAATGTAATTGATGTTTCACAAAGCTAACTTGCTTATCTCAAAGTTATGTGCATACTCTCTCACGTTGTCAATTGTAGCCAAGGGAAATCTTTAAGGTCAACATAATGGTGGTTAGGAAAAATTCCTAGATGGGGATCCTATCCTAAATTATGTGAGGTCTATTTGGGAATTCATATTAGGGAGACCCCCTTGTGTTAGCAAACTTCCAACACCGTTAACAAGTAGGTTTAGTCAAGTTTTTATACATATGCTAGTATATAGTTTGGAATTGAAATTAGCCAAGGTCTCTTGGACAACAAGCTCTTATAATGGAATAATTTTAGATGGGTTCAAGTTTTGGGTTATGTGAACACTGTTTTTTAGGGCCATATTTACCAACAAATAGGGAATATCTAGAATACTTTTCCTCAAGCATGTGCCAACCTAAATAGGAATAAATGACATAAAATTTAAACCAAAAATATTGTTAGTATGTGAGAAACTATATCTTTATAATGATGATGCATAAACCACTACCCATTAACAAAATATTAATTTAAAGAATCAGAACACTATTTGCTCAAAGCGTTGGATGAAAATCGCTCTATTCTCTTTAAGGATATATAAAAAATAATGAATATTGCTATTTCCTCCTCAAGTGTAGTCATTGTACATGGATTCAATATAAGGAGAATGAAGGGACTTCATCAAACTAAAACCTTTGATTTCAATAAGAAATTTGGCTAGTATATGAAGCTTGATCTTTGGCATTCTAGTATAGTTGGATATTGTTCAGTCTTCTTCAAGGGGTGGCATGAGGTTAAAAAGTCAAAAGGGAAAAATGGCAGGGTTGAAGATTATTTAAAATTACATTAATAAAATGTATACTACTTATTTAATTTTATTATTGTAAGTGCACTATGAACCTATGAAGTGTGATTTCTATTTAATTTTTGAATAAAAATGGTGATTTTTTCTTTGGAAAAGAAAAAACAAAAAATATAGCATTAAACATTTGTATAATTTCTTCTTGGGAAATTATTAAGAGTAATTTGTTACTCAAAAAGTGAACTATATTATATGAAATTGATAGTGGAAACACTTCTCATGCCATTTCATTATCCATTCACAAAAATGACAAGGTTTAACATGTGTTTAAATTGAATTCTTCCTAAAGTACTTTAGGCTATGCACTTTTACTTGTATTTAACATACATTTGTAAATAACAATAAAAATAATAAATAGTTATTATTTTTAAGCTTAGAAAATATACACATCTCAAATGATGTTCTTAGTCTATAAATCACCCCACTTATGAAACATTTCTTTCAACACCATTCCCAAACATATGTTATTTTACCTTTTGTAACTTAGGGCCTTATCCATATTGAGGGATTAGCTTAATCGGTTGGTGAAAATGTTCCATCCCATGGGGTTAGCCTAGTTGGTTGTCACAAATTTTGTTAAGCATTTGACTAGTTCTGTGCTAATAGGTTCCTAGTTTAAACCCCCATGGGTTTGGCACACTAGTCTATATTGATGAGTCACCCATGAATGTGGGGAAGTGTCGCTTAAGTTTGTTGTTTAAGTTTTCCTTGGGAAAAATAAAATAGAATATGATCCACATTATAAATTTGTTGAAACGCCATGAAATGATACTCCACCAACTACTAATTAAGAAATTTTGGGTTCAACCAATCGAATTTCATTTTACACAAATTCTCACTCAAATAGGTCATGGATCCATGAATGAAGTTGAGTCCACTAGTTTATGCCATTATGGATCTTCATGATGTGACATCATTACTTGAAAACATAATGTAATGACAATGTTTATCCTTAGCCATGAGAATGTCAAACCTACCACCATAGAAGTGATAGCTAGTTATGAAAAAAAATTCCTATTCTACTATGTTGATTGTCTTGGAATCGAGAAATATGACATGAACCCCAAGCTAATAAAATTTTATATCCCTATTACGCATATCCATTTATAACTAACATACATTATCTTGGACAATAAAAACCAAAAACTCCATGAACATGAACTCTCAAGGGATAAAACATCATGAAAACAATATTTCACAAGTACATGACCTTGAATGAGTCCTGAAACTACCATGCATGACCTATATAATGGATCTTTGGATGGTCCTCAAGGATTTGACAATGGTTAGGAGATGAAAGAAAGTAACTTAGGACCTTAATGAGGCTTCTTAGTTTGATGGTCATGAACAAGGACACAAACCACCACACGAGTTATGTAGGGGATCTTTGGACTTTGACTAGGAGTATGATAATTTATTATTAGGTATTGTGCATCACATACTAGTCTCAAGGTGTTGACAATAGTAAAGGGAGGAAAATAGTGGTCCATGGTTAGATCAATCGAATTCTCAACAAGTAGTTGGCCAATTTGAGTATGTTGTTGCATGAGTTCCTTTGTAGATTTCACAATGTTTTGTTTATCCCTTTTAGTGGTTTTGTTTTGTTTAACATGAATTTCTTCTTGATTAATTGCAACTTCCTCTTTATCTTTCTCTTGTTTAAGATTTCTTTCTAATGTTGCTTTTTCTTATTCAAGCTTTCTTTCCAATCACATTGTTGCTTTATTTTCATTTTCTTCTTTCCCTAATCATTATTTTTATTCTTTAGTTATTTTAATATTTCCTTTTCTTCTTTCTTAGTTTTTCATTTTCAAGGAGTTTCTATTTTACCATTGCAACTTCTTCTCTTGATTTATCTTATATGCTTGTACCTGTTATCACCCTAAGAAACTCTCCTAGGTTGTAGCTCGGAGATGCCTGGGAACATATAAATTCAACTTATTGTTACAAATGGATGAATGGAAGGAATGATGTTTGTTCAAGCCAAATAACCACTTCTACTTTGCTTAACTCCAGACATGCATGAACACCCCAGACTACAAGGCTTTAGACCACCAATTACTCATAGTTTAAGGATTGGGTGAATATGGAGAATACTGACCACACCAAAAAATGGACAAGACCATGTGATGGCCGGCTGAAACCAGTAAAGAAGTCTGCAAATCTCATTCCCTAATGTGCAGACAAGATGACAGCTCTCTCGCACTAGGTGAAAAGAAACCTGAATAACTCATTCGCTGATACATACAAGACTTTAACACAGAGATAGGATGACAACTATTCTAATGCTAATCATAAAGAGTTCATGGATACAGCATATCAGTGACAACTTGGAACAGAAGGAGAATGAAAAGTGAGCAATTAACAGCAAAAGAAGCTTGTATTAGCTGAAAATGAAGACGAGACGCAGAAAGTATCAAAATAGTTACAGTCTCTAGAATTTGAACCTTACATCAAAACATCAACCATCAACCCTAATTACATCTTGTTTCTGGGTATATATAGAGTTTCAATACAAAGGCACTCGGCCATTCTAAGTATGGAGGAGTCATAATTGACCACCAACCGCATTTAGTTGCCTGATGGAACTTCTGAGTGCATTTTCTTGCTTTAGTGGATGAATATGATCTTTTCTGGTGCTCTACTGTCCTCTCGGGCAGCTGGAGTGCTTGTATTAATGAGGACCCATAACTGTTAAATGCAGTTATCTGTTCGTGCCTCGTCCTTTTCCTCCTCAGCCATACTGTTTGTTAAATATGGTGGTTGAGGAGCAACTGCAAACAATATTGGAAAACTGGTCACCTTCATCCTTTGGGTGCATGGAACAGTCAAGGGACGCGGACTGCATAATGGCTAGATGAGTCCAATGAAGGAGTAAGATTGGCCGTCAGATCAGGGAGATAGATGGTGAAGATGGCTTGGCGGAGGCTATCAGGAAAAGCGGGGGCAGAGTGAACATGGGCCGTTGGATCTCAAGTGGACAGATCCAACAGTCGTCGGGCAGTGGAAGCATGCGGTGGTTATTGGGCAAGGACGGAGGACCAGGCAGTAGGTGGTATTGATCGCACTGTCGTTGGGGAGGTGGGTGGTAAATGATGGTGACGCACAATCCCATTCAACGCATGACGCGTGGTGGCAAAGGAGAGAGGAAACCACTCTCCATCGCACGTTATCATCCCAACACTTCGTGGACACGGGGAGAGCGAACATCGTCCAATCGTGGCAGAGATGATCAGGCGGTGGGGATTTGATCATGTAAGTTACTGCGATAGGAGTCGTTAGATCAAGAAGCGGAGATCGATGATGGAGGTTACGGATGAAGAGTTTGCGAAGGTGCGCAATTGTGTGGGCACGAGTTTATGGGGGTATGGGTTTCAGCGCTCGTAGCTTAAGAGCAAGGGACTTTTATATAATTTTTGATGAAAAAGCACGGGAAAAGGAGATGAAGGGAGGGTGAGAGAGGTAAAGGAGAAGGTGAGAATGACCAGTATGGGCCTCCTTTGAGTGTTACCAAGGGCTGAGCTTATTTCTGATCCTCAAATATCAACAATATGTAGCAGAGCTAACACTGGCTCCTTTTGGGGATGAGATCCTCCCTGTGAGGTCTCAAGAACTGCAGACCATTGCCTTTCCTACAAAAACCAGATTATCAAAGTTTCCTGGTGTTCCATTGGGCATGGAGTCTAATTGATCCTACACTAAAGCTGATAAAATGACATATTTACAACTTTAAGGCCTGAAAACCTTAAACAACATAAATTTTCAAAAATCGCCCATTAACTGGGCCATCAAAAACTATCTCTGCTTCCATACTTTGCAGCATGAAAGTATTGTTCCCTTGGATCTAAGAAATGATAAAATGCCATGTCCACAAAGCATCAAACTTCCCATGGTTGCATTTCTTCTCTTTCAGTGCATCCCACTTCAGAACCAAGTCTTCAACCTAAAAATTATCTATTTTTTTCCTCCTATCAAAAGCTTCCTTGATCTTCTTTTGATGTGCTACAAACTTCTCAACCAACTGTTCTCTGATTTGATGTACCTCTGCTAAATCAGTGATCCTTTTTGCCATGTCCTCTTCCTCATTCTGCTCTTCTTGCAAGAACTTTGCCACAAGGAGGGTTAACTGAATTGGGAATATAGCCTCAGTGCCATATACCAGTTTGAAAGGAGAATTCCCTGTGGATTTCATGGTGGTTACTCTGTCATCCCACAGTGCATACTTGAGCTTAGAATCCCAATTATTTTTGTTGTCTTCCAACAACTTTCTAATTATCCTTATCAGAGTCTTGTTGGAAGATTCTGCTAGACCATTTCCTTGAGGGTAGTATGAGGTGGAATGAACCAGCTTAATTCCCATTGAGACACACATGTCCACCAATTATTTTGCCCTGAAATTTGTTGCATTGTCTGTGACTAATTTATGTGGACAACCAAATCTGGTGAAGATATTCTTTGTCAAGAACTTCATGACCACATAATGATCAGCTTTCCTGGTAGGGATTGCTTCAATCCATTTGGTGAAGTAATCTATGGCTACTAAGATCCATTTGTGCTGGCTACTGGAATGTGGATTGATTTCTCCAATGAATCCCAGCCCCACTGTTGAAAAGGGCCACTAGCATGTATGGGTTTTAAGGGCAGGGGCTTCAATTGTTGTCTCCCTTCAAATTTTTGGCACCTGACACAAGATTTACTGAAAGAAAGGACATCAAAGAATAAGGTGGGCCAATAGTAATAATAATAATAATAATAATATCCATTTTTAAGGTCACAGCCAAGCCAGACACCAAATTGGTGTATGAGACCCCCTTGTTTGTGGGACAAGGGACCCACCTCCGCGCAGTGATTTGACTGCTAAGTCTACGAAGGCATACATACTCTACCCCCCTCTGGTTTTGAACCTGTGACCTCTTAGGAGGAAACACATGCTCTTAACCATTAGGTTTAAGGTCACAGCCAAGCCAGACACCAAATTGGTGTATGAGACCCCCTTGTTTATGGGACAAGGGACCCACCTCCGCGCAGCGATTTGACTGCTAAGTCTACGAAGGCATACATACTCTACCCCCCTCTAGTTTTGAACCTGTGACCTCTTAGGAGGAAACACATGCTCTTAGTACCCAGCTCTAAGGATCTTGTGGGCTGTAGTTTTCCAATAGTGCTGTCCTCCACACAAGCTGGAATGAAACTGCTACATGACTTCAATGGATTGTTCTTTGTCCAGACACCTCAGCAGAATTCCAAAGGAATCCCTCCAATAGAGTAGATTTTGATGAATGCCATATTTAGCTGCCCTGAGCTTGATAGTTCTGGCTTGGCTTGAACTAAAACCTAGAGGAACTTCTGGCTTCAGCAAGAATTGAGCTATTGTAGAATACCATTCACAAGAAGCTAGATTTTCTGCCAATGACTGATTTTTCCCTGGTTCAACTATCTCCTCTTATGTCTGACCATCCTCTGAATATATGCTTATCAAATTCATGTCTAACATTCTACAATTTTCTTCAGCCATTAATCTAGCAAGGCCCTAATATCTGACCAGCTTGGTGGGCTTCAATTCTATGTTGAATTCGATCAGTTTTGCAATCCATTTAGCCCTTCTTCCATCAACATCTAGCTGAGTTAGGACATCTTTTACTGAAGTAGAGGGCACATATGCAATTACCTTGGAATGCAGGATGTAAACTCTGAAAGCTTTCAGAGATTTGATAAGAGCATATGCTTGTTTCTCAATGATATCATATATCATCCCAGCATCCCTTAAGGTTTTGCTGAAAAATGCCACTGGATGCTCTGAACCTCCCTCATCTGCTTGCAACAAAACTATTGTAAGGGTGTCATCAGAGGCAAATGAAAATATATGGAACTCCTTGCGGTAATCTGGGTTGATCAAAGTAGGAGATTCCATAATAGCTTGCTTGATAGATTCGAAAGATCTTCTTACTGTTTCAGTCCATTTGATTTCTGACCCATTTTTCAACATGGAGGTAATGTGTTTTACAAGTTCTGCAAAATTTGGGATAAACCTCCTTACAAAATTTATCTTGCCCAGAAAGGACTGGATGTCCTTCTTTGATCTCAGGACAGAAAAAGTCTATATTTCTCTTACTCTTTCTGGGTCGATTCTAACACCTGCATCAAAAACAACATGTCCTAACAACTTGCCCTCTTCTAAAGCAAACTGTGACTTTTTAGGATTGACTAAAATCCCAAACCTTCGACACTTTAGGAACACTTTCTTTAAATGTTGCAAATGGTCTTGATGGCTGCTGTAGTACACTGTTATATCATCAAGGTAAACAAGGAAAAACTTATCCTTCTCTCCCACAAATGTTATATCCATAGCTCTTTGAAAGGTGGCTCCAGCATTCATCAGCCCAAAAGGCATCTTGGAATACATAAAAGTGCCCCAAGGAGTGGTGAATGCAGTCTTCTCTTGGTCATCAGGATGTACAACAACCTGGTTATACCCTGAAAATCCACCCAGGAAAGACATTACTTTGGCTCCTGAGACCTTCTACAGCAAATGCTCCGTCTTGGGTATAGGATAATTGTCTTTCTTAGAGCATTTGTTTAAGTTACTGAAATCGACGCAAAGCCTGATTTCCCCACTTTTCTTCCTTACCACTACCAAATTGGCTACCCATTTTGAATATCTGAGAGGGACTATGATTTTGGCAGCGAATAATTTCTTGATTTCTTTTTCAATTAGAGGGAGGAGCAAAGGATTTATGGGTCTCAGTTTCTACTTGAAAGGGATGGTGTCTTTCTCTAAGGGAATTTTATGCTGGATGATCTTTTTGTCATAAGTTTTTAGGTCACTATATTCCCAAGCAAAAAATCAGCAAATTGCTTCATTAAATTGCAGTACTCAGAACTTTCGGTAGCAGATAGATGGGCAAACAGATTTATATACCTTGGATGCTCTGGGCTCCCTATGTTATGCTTATAGACTTAGGTTGATCTCCTTTTTGGGCAGCCTTATAAGGCACATCATTCTAGTCAAATAACCTTTCTAAAGGAACTAGACCTTTAGGTATCTGATTGTTGGTCAGTTGGACAATGCTATCTTTGCCAATTTTGTTTCTAAGCTGGGGTTGGGGACTTTCCTCCAAGACTTCGTTCTCTTGGTCAACTTGCATTTCAGAGAGTTCATCAATGACTTGAAGAAACCTATTTACCTCATCATCATCCTCAAAAACTTACCAATGCTGGACATTATCAGGCAAGGATGGTCTATATTTCATCTGAACCTCATAAACTAGTCTAGGAGGCACGGGAGGGATAAAAATACTAGCAGAAACAGCAAGGGAATCAGCAAGATGATTTTTTACTCTAGGGATGTATGAGATCTGAAAACTATCAAAAGAATCTTTAAGTCTCCATACCTCATTTCTATATGCTTTTAGCCTTGGGTGCTTTGCTTGAAATGTTTTGTTCACTTGCTGAATGATGAGATTAGCATCTCCAAACACCTTTATGCTTCTGATTTTTCTGTCTTTAGCTGTGTTAAGGCCCAATATCGAAGCCTCATACTCTGCTATCTTGTTGGTGACTTGGAAAACCAGCTTAAAAGACAGATGTGTGCTTTCTTGTTCTGGAGATATCAGCACCACCCCTGCTCCTGCAACTTCCCTTGAACATGCTCCATCAAAGAACATCTCCCAAGCCTGTGTTCCTTCTCCTTCCATGGCCTGATTCACTAGTTTCTTGATCTACATTAAGGCTTTTTGAGATTCTTCAATTTGGAGAATACATTCCCCAAAATCAGTGTCCACAGCATAAATGGGATGATTAGAGGGGCTTTGCTCATCACTGATGATGTAGGCCAACTGTGCTTCTCTGTACAATCTCCTGCTTTCCCCTCTAAAAACTAGGAAAGTGGCATAAGATAAGTCATTTTGTAATGTCCCACCTAGTCTCTTAATCCATCCTCTGGACAGCAGCATACCAAACTTAGGAGGGGCATCTGCTACCACAATTTCCATCATCACGCTCTTTGTGGGTAGCTGAGTTAGGGTAATAGCTAAATATTTGATTAATACTAGACATTTGACCTTTCTTGAATCAATAGATCATGATACAGCCTGGTGATATCAAGGCCCAACTCTTCCATGACAGCTTTGGGCATCAAATTGTGGCTAGCCCCTGTATCCAGCAGGCAATTCTGGAGGATTTTGTCATGAATGGTCAAGGAGACATAAAATGATGGAGAATTATCATCAGTTGGCTCAGTCATTGGGCCAAGGACAACTACAAACTTATCATCTTGCAAATTGACGTAGTCAGGGGAGGCTTGTGTGGCTTTTAGCTCAAGAGCATCAAGGATAGGCTTTCTAAAGGCACTCTTTGCAAGTTCTATCAGAGGAACTTCTGGACTTCTGATTCAAAGTTGAAAGGGGAAGGGGACTTGTCAAGAACTCTTACCTCTTGAGTTGGTGCTTTAAGGATGACTGGGTCAGCTGCTAGCCTTTTATGTTTGGTGTTGTGATGCTCTGTGGGGACAGTGGCTCTTTGGACAGGATTCTCTTTGACATTGCTTGGTCTTGATCTCATATTATATCTTTGCTATTCACCAGTTTGCAGGAAAGCCTCTCTATCCCACTCTTGACTGGTTTGGTCCTACATTAATGATTCTTCATAGGCAGCCAATATCAAGAAGGCAGCACTGCCCTTATCTTCCATGCAATGAATTTCATCCTCTTCTTCAAATTGCTCCTCCTCCATGACTACGTTTTGGAAAGCAACCTTAACCTTTTGTTATTCACCAGCTTCTTTACCCCTCTGAATGATTTTCAATTGTTCATTTGCTCTTCTGAATGGATTTGGATTTCTTGGAGCAAATGTGTTTGGAAGCCTTGCCTTCCCTGAACTCTGCTCAACCTTCAGTTTAGATATTTCAAGAGCCAATGACTCTATCATTTTAGTCATTTTGTCCAATTTAGGTTCTGAAGATGAAGTAGAGGAAGAAGAAGCCTCACCTCTTTGCCTCCTCTATCAGCATGACCTTTAAGTTTTTCTACAGCCATGATGTTAGATTCCACCTCTAAAGTTGCATCTTGCATTTCAACTAGAGTGGCACATCTTCTTTCTCTCAAGAGCAGGCAGAAATCAAAGTCAAAAGCATTAGCATAAGTGAGTTTGGCAGAGGTGGGGGTTGGCTTTACTTCAACTGGTATCTTACTATACATACGATTGAATCTTTTATTGAAATCAGACAATAATTCCCCATTTTCCCTCTTCAGGTTACCAAACTCAGTATGGTAATATAGCAAGTCTTTTTTATCTCCCCAATGCTTCAAAAATACGTCATCTAATGCTTCAATTTCTGCTATAGACCTAGGGGTCAATTCTCTGAACCACTTTCTAGTCTCTCCATCAAGGCTTTGGACAAACACTCTCATATATACATCATCCTCACTGATATCTAGGTTATCAGCATAACTATAAAAAGACTGAAGATGTTCTTCAGTTGTTACTCCCTTTGTACCAGTGAATTTAGGCATGTATTTCTGATATTCTCCTGCAGGCATGGCATTCAAAGGAATAGGCAAGACCAAGGGTCCATACCTAGCAGCTATAATTCTTTCCATCTTTGTGAGAACTTGTTGGCCTGCCATGACTGGGGTAGGTGGATGGATACTAGCAGTTTGACAGGTAGGGAGCTATGAAATGAATGACAGAGATGAAGGAAAATGATGGACTGTCGAGGGGACTTTCTTTGGACTGAGATCCAAAGGGGAACTAAATGAACAAGGAGCTTTATGAATCTCTGAGGGTAATTCTTCGCTAACAATGCTAGACTCTATATCTTCATACTGTACATGTTCAACTACAAGCCTTTCTTGTAGAGATACATAAGATTTCTTAGGCTTACCTGATCCTGATGCTCCTTTGTGTGATGTTTTTCTTTGCTTAGCAATCTTCTCAGGGTCAGGCACTGGGTCAGTTGGTGATTTCTGAGGATTTCTCCGGGTATAACTCACAAACTGAGCTAGAACTGTAATGTGGAGTCACCACTAGGTTGGTTCTCTAGTAGAGTCGCCAGATAGATGATTACAACCAGAAATGTGTCCAGACTTTGTCTATCATCAAAGCTGGAACTGTGTCATTCTCCCAAGGAAGCTGAGCTTCAATCTCCTCTCCCCGGCAATGGCGCCAATTAATGTTATCACCCTAAAAAACTCTCCTAGGTTGTAGCTCGGAGATGCCTGGGAACACATAAATTCAACTTATTGTTGCAAATGGATGAATGGAAGGAATGATGCTTGTTCAAGCTAGATAACCACTTCTAGCTTTGCTTAACTCCAAACATGCGTGAACACCCCAGACTACAAGGCTTTAGACCACCAATTACTCATAGTTTAAGGATTGGGTGAATATGGAGAATACTGACCACACCAGCAGATGCACAAGACCATGTGATGGGCGGCTACAACCAGTAAAGAAGTCTACAGATCTAATTCCCTAATGCACAGACAGGATGACAGCTCTCTGGCACTAGGTGAAAAGAAACCTAAATAACTCATTCACTGATACAGACAAGACTTTAACACAGAGATAGGATGACAACTATTCTAATGCTAAACATCAAGAGTTCAGGGATATAGCATATCAAGCATAGGTTGGAACAGAAGGAGAATGAAAAGTGAGAAATTAACAGCAAAAGAAGCTTGTATTAGTTGAAAATGAAGATGAGACGCTGCAAGTATTAAAATAGCTACAGTCTCAAGAAGTTGAACCTTACATCAAAACATCAACCATCAACCCTGATTACATATTGTTTTCGAGTATATATAGAGTTTCAATACAAAGGCACTCAGCCATTCTAAGTATGGAGGGGTCATAATTGACCACCAACCACATTTAGTTTCCTGATGGAGCTTCTGACTGTGTTTTCTTGCTTTAGTGGATGAATCTAATCTTTTCCTATGCTCTACTGTCCTCCTGGGCAGCTAGAGTGCTTGTATCAATGAGGACCCGTAACTGTTAAATGCAGTTATCTGTTCATGCCTCGTCCCTTTCCTCCTCGGCCATACTGTTTGTTAAATCTAGTGGTTGAGTAGAAACTGCAAACAGTACTGGAAAATTGGTCACCTTCGTCCTTTGGGTGCTTGGAATAGTCAAGGGACGCAAACTGCATAGCGGGTGGACGAGTCACATGAAGGAGTAAGATTGGTCATCAGATCAGGCGAATAGATGATGGAGATGGCTTGGCGGGGGCTATCAGGAAAAGCGGGGGAAAAGTGAACATGGGCCGTTGGATCTCAAGTGGAAAAATCCAATGGTTGTCGGGCGGCAGAAGCGTGTGGTGGTTATTGGGCAAGGACGGAGGACCAAGCGGTAAGTGGTATTGATCGCACTGTTGTTGGGGAGTTGGGTGGTAAATGGTGGTGGCGCGCGATCCCATTCAGCGCGTGACACGTGGCAGCGGAGGAGAGAGGAAACCACTCTCCATCACATGTTATCGTCCCGACACTTCGTGGACACAGGGAGAGCGAACATCGTCCTATCATGGCGGAGATGACCGGGCGGTGGGGATTTGATTGCATAAGTTACTGCGACAGGAGCCGTTAGATCAGGAAGTGGAGATTGACGATGGAGGTTATGGGTGAAGAGTTTGCGAAGGTGCACGGTCATATGGGCACGAGTTTATGGGGGTATGGGTTTAAGCACTTAGAGCTTAAGAGCAAGGGATTTTTATATGATTTTCAACGAAAAAGCATGGGAAATGGAGATGAAGGGAGGGTGAGAGAGGTAAAGGAGAAGGTGAGAATGACCAATATGGGCCTCCTTTAAGTGTAACCAAGGACTAAGCTTATTTATGATCCTCAAATATCAACAATATCTAGCAGAGTTAACAGTACCTTGTGAAGTAGCTTGGTCCTTAGGCTTTAATCTTTCCTATAATTCTTCTAAAGAAGTTTCATTTTATAAGGTATCTCATGACCCCACTATCATGATCATAAGTTCAAGTAGAGAAACATAATGGATATGCTTCAAAATCAATTATCCAAGATTATTTCTCTTGAACTGGCCATGTGGGAATTTTATTCCAACATAGCATCAACGTTTTCCTAACTTGCGTGGAATTAATCAACCCATAATGTCCAATATACATGTTATAAAAAATGAAAAATTTCCTCCTAGAATCTTTTGCAAGAGAGGCTTTGAAACCCTTGAGGATGGTTTTGTATACTATCTCTCCTAGCACCACCCTATTTGGGACATATTTAGGAACAATATGAAGAGTGGAATTCACTCCAAATATTCTAAGATAAGTATGTTCCTCTTTCAAATAAACTACCTACACTTATCAAAAAGCTCATAAGTTCCTTATTAAATCTTAGACATTGTTTTTAGATTCATATCAATTTGTAAAATGGGGGAAAGAGTGAACTTACAATTATGCACACATTATCTTATACTTATTTTCCCATAGCCCTCGATAGTAAACATGAATAGGGATTCCATCCACAATACAATTCCAATTTAATATTGGGAAAGAATTGCTTGCAAAAACAATATCTAGTAAGTAAGAAGACATATAAAAGGCGGGAAGAGTATCAATGTTTGGTTTGTTAGCTCTCTCAATAACTATTTTTCTATTATGTGATAAGATGGAAACCTAATTGAATATAACACCAATTTTTATTACGATATGCACAATTGGGACCCAATCATCTTTAAAATGGACATGGTTAACTTCAACATATAATTTACACATCAAATATGTTGCATAAATATACGGGTCTCTAAGATTTGTCATTGTGTAGAAACCATCACTTGGAGAAAAATATTTTGTTTTCAACCCACCAACTTAATAATATTTTCTTCACATCCTGATCTTCATGAAATTTTTTTACAAATATAATGATCGCGAAGTTTTAAAGTTGATGCATTCAGTAATATTTCTCCAAGTTCAATTTCCCTTGCAAGATCTGATCAACTACTCATCACCAGTTAAAATTAAATCATCAACATATAAGACAATAATAAGAAATTTACCTTTTACCAAAATATGATAGAGGTCCACATCTTCTTCACTTTTGGTGAAGCCCAAACCAGTGGGATAGTTGTCGATCCTGGTGTATCAAGCACAGGGTGCTTGTTTGAGACCGTACAGCGCTTGCTTGAGTTTGCACACATGAGACTCCTTATCAAATGTCTCAAATCCTTCTAGTTTCTCAATGTGCACCTCCTCTTCAATAACCCCATTGAGAAATATTTTTTTTACATCCATCTAGTGGATCTTCCACCCCATCTTCGCAGCCAGAGAAAGAATTTCTCTAACGGATGAATACCTTACTAAAGGAGCAAAGGTCTCCTCATAGTCAATTCTCTCAATGTGAGAGAATTCTTTGGCCACAAATCTGGCCTTGAACTTCTCTATGATCTCATATACTGCATGCTTTACCTTGAAGATCCATCTCAAACACATAGCTAATTTATCTGCTAGTCTTGGGACCACTTCCCAAACACTGTTATTTACAATGGATTCATACTCTTCCACCATTGAATCAACCCATATATTTTGTTCTACTACTTCCTCGAAAGAGGATGGATTGGTCTCTACAAGACTAGTCATTAGAGCCATTTAGCCAGTATACCTCTCAGGTGACCTCCTCTGCTTGCGTAAATTTGAAGGAGCTCCCACATTCTACCTCACATCCTGCACAAGTCTATCAGCTTCGCTGGTTCTTTTTTTACTTCTATGGATGGTTATGCTTGAGTGGATGTCTCCAATATCTAATCCTGAATTTTCGGTTTCTCCATAACTTCTTGAGGCTCCTCCTTTGGAGCTAAAATCTCCTCTTCTGGTGGGATATGAAACTCCTTCTCAAGAGAGCACCACACCACTTTCTCCTCATCAAAATTACATCCCTTCACAAAAATATCATTTTGAGTGAAGGTAAGTACACATGGTAGTTGTAATCAATTTTTGTGTAATCCACAAAAACCCCCAACTTTGTTTTTGGCTCAAGCTTCTTCCTTAATTCTTTCAAGACATGGAGGTAAACAGAGGCTCCAAAAATCCTGAAGTGCGACAAATATGGCGTTCTCGCCAAGAAATCCTCCTTAAGTGTAATCAAACCAAGAATCCAATGAGGACTCCATTTATGCAAATAGACTATTGTGTTTCATGCCTTAGCCCACAAATTGTTATGAAACCATCTCATTATAAGATAGAAAAGATAGATCAACGAATTCAAAATCATCCTCTTCGAGGGGGCAACCTCCTTTAAATTACACAAATGAACAATTCTTGGATGATACAAATGATAAGAGCTACTTTCTATATATAGGAGTCTAAGGGGTCCCAATACAATCATAACCTACATAACAATAATATTGTAGGGGCACAAGAATAACAATAGTGGGCTTCTATGGGGCATAATAATAACAACATGGGGACTATATGGGCAGAATAATACAATAAGTGGGTTGCACTAATAACAATAAGGGGTTACACTGGTAGTATAGGGACCTAACATGCCCCTCTCCTTCAAAAAGTGTTGTCCTCAAAGCTTGAGTAGTTCTAGATGATTATGTATAAAATTCTCATCCTCCATGTGGAATATTCAGTGGGTAAGTTCTTCCACTTGATGAGATACTCTAAAATTGATCGATTTCGTAGTTGTTGATTTCTTGTTTTTATGACTGCTTCCGATTCCAATATGATTTTTCCTTCCTCATCAAGTTCTGGCAATATTGTTTGAACTGGGTTCTTCTCACCCATAACCTTCTTTAAGCATGAAACATGGAAAACTGGGTGCACTCGGGAAGATGTAGGAAGCTCTAATTTGTATACCATAGTACCAATATTTTGTAACACCTCTTACGGACCATAATACTTTGGTGATAATTTATTGTCCTTCTTAGCTTGCTTGAGGGACATTTGTTTGTATGGTTGTATTCGTAAAAATACCCAGTCACCTATATCAAAACTTCCTTTGCTATAATGTTGATCTGCCTATTGTTTCATTCAATTCTGTGCTAAGGTGAGGTTATCCTTTTTCTTCTTGATATGTCCTTCTATCTTGAGAGTTTTAGGAGTGGTAATTCCTACCAATGCATTACAAGATATTGTCAGATTCATTTATTCTTTCTCTCGGGTTGGTTCCTAGTGTATATCCTCTTATGTTGATCTTTATTGATCATTTTCTTCCTCCTCTTCACAATCAATGTAAAATAATTTCTTCTCAACACACTTATGACCTTTAGTGTATTTGTTATCACAACCGTAACAAAGGTTGTTTTCTCCTTTTTCTTCCAGTTGTTGTGGTGTCAACATTGTAGGTTGTGGAAGGCTAGGAGCACGCTGCAACAACACTTCTGTTTTTATAATTTTGAGTGGTAGGATTTATGGTTACCATAATTTTGCTTTCAATTTTTCTTTCCAGACTGAATGCCTTCTCCAATGAATCAGGTTCCCAAAGACTAACCTCATGTTGAATGTTATCCTTTAAATTCCCTATGAAGACATCAATCCTATGCTTCTCTAGAATATAATTTACCCTTATATTCAATTTTTGGAAGTCCTCAATGTGCTCTGCCATTGAACCCTTTTGTTTAAGATTTATCAATTGGCTAAAGAAGGTGTTTCTCTTTGTATCCTCATAATGTGTTATCATTTCCTTCGTGAAAATTGACAAAGTGACAAGTCGTTTCTGAGAAAAAATCCTGTTATACCATAAAAATTGATTCGGTTCTAAATATAAAGATGCAATACGTACCTTTTGTAACAGTTGCACATCATCTAGATCAAAATATTTCTCCATCTATAGTATCCATGTTATGGGATCCTTGGCATCAAACATCCTCATATCGATCTATGGAATATGGTGGGTCTTCAATCCAATGTTAGATTCTATGAAATCATGATTAACATTTCTTTTTTTCTCATCATGAGTTTCCTCTATTACCTTTTCGTCATTGGGAGGCCTTTCTTGTAGTAGCTTTGTCCCACCATCCTTCAAACCTTCCATGTCTTTCTTCAGATCTTCCATCCCTTTCTTCAAATCTTTTTCCATACCATCGATATTAGATTCCATGGCACATATAAAACTATTTATATTAGCTTCGATTGCATTCTTAAAATCATCCATCGAATTTTGCTTACTAGGTGTTTCTATTTTCTTGATTCGAATCATTATTTTTCTTGCTTTTAGGAACTCGATATTTAAACGACAATAACTCTGAAATTTCACATCTTCAAGTTTTGAAATTTTGGCCTGTGGTAACCCTCTGAGTCCTCTTTCTAATTGCACCAGTATGATCAATATTTGATTCTTCAATAAAGAGTTATGTCAAATCTCCTATAATGACCTAATTATAGACTAGTTTAGTAGAGAAAAATTGTACTACCTGCCACGTGTCACTATTTCAACCTTTGGACCTGAAAACAATATACAGAAATTAAAGTTTGTCCTCTTTCTGTAACTTCTTACGAAATTTCAATATGAAGCTTAGAGAGAAATTTATGACGATTTTCCCAAGGTCACCTATTTGGAATGTAATTCGGGAGTCTACAAAAACCCTAAATGTCTTGGACCGTATCTCTGAAAATATAACGAAACAAGATCTAAAATCTAGGCCCAAGCTTCACCTTGATTTTGGCTCAAATGGATTTTAATTCCAAAGTCTGAACCTTCGTAGAAACACAATTATAGTGAAAATTCCATGATGACCTGTTTGAGATGGAATTATGGAGCTTGCAAAAACCCTAACTTCCTCAGATCATATCTCCGAAAATATAGCACTACAAGATCTTAAATTCGAACCCGAGGTTTAGAACAATTTCCACTCAAATGGGTTTTTTTTAGCTTCTGAAACGTCGTAGACAAAAAGTTGTAGCGAAAATTCCACGATGACCTATTTGGAGTAGTGAAACCCTAGAATCCAAAGCTCTAATGCCAAATGTTAAAAAAATAGCTCACAAAAAGATAGAAAGGATAGGTCAACGACTTCAAAATGAGCCTCTTCGAGGGGACAATCTCCTTTACATTACACAAATGAAAAATTCTTGGATGATACAAATGACAATATCTCCTTTCTATATATAGGAGTCTAAGGGGTCCCAATACAGTCAGAGCCTACATAACAATAATATTGTAGGGGCACAACAATAACAATAGTGGGCTTCTATGGGGCATAATAACAACAACACAGGGACTATATGGGCACAATAATACAATAAGGGGGTTTCACTAAGTACAAGAAGGGGTTACCCTAGTAGTATAGGGACCTAACACAAATGTAAAGGTAGGCCTTCGTCATGTAACATAGCTCTTGCTTCTCCCACAATGCTCCAGTTCTTCCTCTCAATGACCCCCTTTTGTTGTGGGTTGTGGGGTGTTCTCAACTCTCTTTGAATGCATTCTTTTGCACAACTTTTTTTTAATTCATTCAAAACATACACACCTCCATTATCGCTCCCAATAGCCTTCACCTTCTTGTTGGTTTATTTCTCATCCAGTGCCTTGAATTCTACGAACTTGGAGAATGTCTCATCTTTCTTCCGCATGAAGAAGATCCAGCACTTACTTGAGAATTCATCAATGAAAATAAAAATAAAAATTGTGTCTGGAAATGGAGGTTGTTGAGAAAGGTCCACAAAATTCAAAGTGGATCCTTTCCGAGACTACATATGCTTTGTTGTCCCGATCATGGAATGTGTATTTTGCATACTTCCCCAAGGTACATCCTTTGCATACATATTGCTACTCAAGTGACCCTTTAGGGAGCATAGTGGTTATTTGTTTCATAATATTCAAGGTGCCATGGCACAAATGGCCAAGTCTTATTTGCCAACTTTCACTAGCATCGCGGCTATGAACTTTCTCGACCTTACTACTTAATGCATCACAATATTCCACATCGAGCTTATACATGTTCTTCACATGAATCTCGATCTATTTCACTTTTCCCCTAGTTATGTGTCTCAGGAATGCTTTCCATTTGCTGAAGATCATATCATAACCATGGTCTTGCAAAATTGTAATTGAGATGAGATTTTTATTTAGTCCTGGAATGAACATGATATCCTTAAGACTGAGAGGGTATCCAAACTCCCTATGATAGGTGATTGTATCAATCTCGGCTACATTGTACCTTCCGTCATCCCCCAACTTTATGTGCATCTCAATATCTTTCTCCTCTAGGTCACTGAAAAAATCTCTACACCCTATCATGTGGAACAATGCACCTGAGTTCAAGTACAACAGACTCCCCATCATTGTGTTGGCCATGCATGCGATAAGGGTGAATTCAAGCTTGAACTATGAAGACAAATATTCATGTGTTTCTCCTCATGAGGTCTTCTTCCTCGACTTTTTGTGTGGACACTTCATGGCATAATGCCCAAATTCATGACAATTAAAGCATTTAATTTTGGACAAATATTTCTTCTTTCCCTCTTGGTCAGATTCTGATTTGGTTTGAGATTTCTTCCCTTTTCCTTTATTTTCCTTTCCAATCAATGCAAATTTTTCTTCATCCTCACTCTTGCATTAAGTCCCATCTCTTGTATTCCTCCTTATATCCTATTTTACCAAATCAGACCATAAGCATTCCCAATTCGGTAATTTCTCCCTCCCACTCACCAAATCTTGGTATTTGTGCCAACTTTTGGGAAGGCATAGAAGAGCTAGGCTTACCAAGTCATCTTCTGCAACATTTACACTAACCCCGCCAAGTTCATCATGAACTTGTGTTGACCTACTAAGATACTGCGCAATAGTGTCATTCTTCTGCACCTTGATATTTTGAAGTTTATCCCTAAGTGCTAGTTTCTTGTGGTCATTTCTATCCTCAAAAAATTATGTCAGTGATTTCCTCATTGCAAAAGTAGTTTCTTTCCCATGGATATTTGAGACAATATTGTCTCGTACTCCCTCCAAGATTATTCTCCTCGCCTTGGCTACAACTTTCTTCCATTGGGCTAGGTTTTGTGCATCAGATGCCTCTGGTTTTGCAATATCCGTCTTGACATATTCTAGCAATCCATTGTCATCCAGCACCACCTCCATTGGATCCTTCCATGCAATGAAATTAGAGTTGCCTTCCAAGGCATACTCTAGTTTCAGCCTGATGAAGGTCACTTTCGAACCCGTAGAGATCCTACTACATTGAACTACAAATTCGATCCTCTCGAGAAACAACTTCAAAATTCTTGTTCTAATGTGAATACTTCTCTAATACCATGTAGAAATTATGATGTAGAATTGTAACTGCTCATGAAATTTTGATTGAAATCACAAGACACAATCCTACTCTACTACTATGAGGAATTCAATTCAAAATTTTGAACATCAATCACAAACATGAAATGAGAAATAACACACATGCACACAATACTTTTCCAGGGGAAAGAAATCTGCTAAAAACCCCTTTGACTGCTTGCATTAATCTGATGAATAGATATGTATTACAATTTCTTGCTCAATCTAAGCTCAATCTGTAATTCAATAACATATTTATCTTCTCACTAAGAAGCTCTAACCCGGACTTAGTAAATTTTTTCCTTTTCTTGAGCCCATATTTCCTTTCATAATTACTGAGGAAATTAGGCCCCTATTATTTAGGAATTTCCTCCAAAATAATTGTGCAATTCCCAAGGTTGAACATCTGACTAGATGCAACAACTGTACACTCAAGACTAGTCTATAACTGATGTTACACTACCCTAGAATCTCCACCACAGTTGGGGAACTCGAATTCTATGCATACATTATCTATTTTAGATTGATTGATTAGTTAACTAGATGATCACTGAGTTACACTGAAGTCACACTAAACAATTGACCTTCCACTAGTTCGTCCAACAATTAGAACTAGTTTAACTAAAAACAACTGAAATAAATGACCTTGATTGTTACAAATTAGCAATCACACATGCTTAACTAAACTCTAAATCCTCTAACTCGAATTTATTGATTTAACTGAGTGAAAGAGCCATGCCACCTCAATTAATTGCATCCAAGTTGTCTGCTGATGTGGAAATTCAAATTTTCTCAATTTGACCATGGCAAAATCAAATTGAGACTTTCTTGTTGCATTTTTCAACATTATACTTGTTTAACATTGTGTTTCATGATGTTGACATGCTATGGAATTGTTTATAGCATCAAAAAAATATGGCACTACTATAATGCAATACAAATGCAAATATGACATTGATTGACACTCATTTTATAAATACATTATGATATTTGATTTTGTTATGATGCTAAATTAACACAAAATTCAAATATAAATAAATAAATAAATATGTGAAATCAACTACAAAACTAAGAGCCCCTAAGAGTCCCCCATGTGTAGAAAGAGAGAGTAGATATTGAAATATTTTTTATATGTTATTATAAATTCCATGTTAAATATAGAAGAAATTACACATCTGTTGAAAATTGCAGCAAGAAATTCTCAATTTGATTTTGCCTTGATTAAATTGAGAAAATTTGAATTTCCACATCAGCAAACAACTTGGATGATGTTAACTTGTGTGACATGGCTTGTGTCACCTAGTTTACTCAGTAAATTCAAGTTGGAGGAGTTAGAGTTTAGTTTTGCATGTGTGATTGCTAATTTGTAGCAATCAAGGTCAGTGATCTCTGGTTGTTTTCAGTTAAACTAGTTCCAACTTTTGGAGGAACTAGTGGAAGGTCAGTTAAGTAGTGGGACTTCAGTCAAACTCAATGATCATCCAGTTAACTAATGAGTCAACCCAAAATGACTAGTTCATGCAGAGAATTTGAGTTACCTAGTTGAGGTGGAGATTCCAAGGCATTGTAACATCAGTTGTAGACTAATTTTGATTGTACAAGTGTTGCATGTGGTTAGTTGATCAACCTAAAGAGTTGCGCAATTCAATTAGAGGAAATTCCTAAATAACAAGGGCTTATTTCTCAAGGAACAAATGAAGGAAATAGGAGCTCAAGTCAAGGTAAAATTTGACTAACTCTGGGTCAGAGGCCTTCAGTGAGAAGAGAGATAGGTTATGCGCTTGCAGGGTGAGCTCAATTGAGAAAAGAAATTATAATACATCTCTATTCAATTGATTAATGTAAGAAGGAATTGGAGTTTTTATAATATTTCTTTCCCTAAATAAAAATACTTATTGCATGTGTGTTATTTCTTCTTGAATGTCTGAAATTTTTGTTCTAAATTGTGAAATAATGTCCGTAGAGGAGAAATGTAGGTTTGTGTCTTGTGATTTTGATTAAAACTTCATAAGTAGTTGCAAATCTACAACCTAATTTCTACATGGTATTGGAGTTGAATTCACATTAGAGCAGGAAATTCAAAGTTGTTTATCAGAGGTTCGAATTTGAAGATTCGTGTAGTAGGATTTCTTCAGAGCTGAGAAGATGGCCTTCGATGGACTAAGGCTAGAGTATGCCTTGGAAGGAACCTATAATTTTATTGCATGGAAGGACTGCATGGAGGCAGTATTGGATGAAAATGGATTGCTAGAATACATCAAGTCCAATGTTGAAAAACCTCAAGCATCTGATGCTCAGAACCTTGCTCAGTGGAAAAAAGATGTAGTTAAGGCAAGGAGAATAATCTTGGAGGGAGTACGTGATCATATTGTCTTGAATATCCATGGAAAAGAAACTTTGTTCGCAATGTAGAAATCACTGACATAATTGTTTGAGAATAGTAGTGAGCATAGGAAGATGACACTCAAGGATAAACTTCGAAGTATCTAGACACAGAAGAATGACACAATTCCACAGTATCTGTGAAAGTTTACAAAGTTTCATGATGAACTTGGTGGGGTCTATGTTAATGTACCTGAAGAAGACTTGGTAACCCTAGCCCTTCTGGGACTTCCGAAGAGCTGGCACAACTATAAAGATTCGATGAATGGGAGGGAGAAACTACCAAGTTAGGAGCGCTTATGATACAATTTGGTACAGGAGGAAATAAGCTGAAATACCAGAGATGGGACTTCATCCAAGGGTGAGGATGAAGAAAAAATTGCATTGGATGGAAAGGAAAAGAAGGAAAAAGGGAAGAAATCCCAATCCAAACTAGAATCTAATTAAGGGTGAAAGAAGAAATATTTGTCAAAAATTAAATGCTTCCATTGTCATGAATTCGGGCATTATGCCACAAAGTGTCCACACAAGAAGGCAAGAAATAATACCTCAGGAGGAGAACCAGGTGAAGCTTTGGCTTCACAATTTGAGCTTGACTTTACCCTGATTGCATGCATGACCAACACAGTTATGGGGGGTGTGTGTTACTTGGACTTAGGTGCATCATTCCACATGACAGGAAATAAAGATTTTTTCAATGACCTAGAGGAGAAATATTTGCATATGCACATCGAGATGGGGGATTAAGGAAGATATAACGCGACTGAAATTTCTATAGTCACCTTTCAGAGGAAGTCGATCTCCCCCCTCAGGCTCAAGGATGTCATGTTCGTTTTGGGCCTAAAGAAAAATCTCATATTTGTTGTAGTTTTGGAATACTGTGGTTATGATGTGATCTTCAACAAAGGAAAGGAATTCCTAAAACACATAGCCATGGGACAATTGAAGTAGATCAAGGTTCGTGTGAAGAACCTATACAAGCTATATGTAGAGGATTATACTAGATTGAGCACAAATGCAGAGAGGGTGCAGATTCCCAATGTCGAGGAACTTTGGCATAGATGAATTTCCCATTTGCATGATGGCACTTTGAAGATCATGCAACAAATAACCACAAGTCCCCCCAAAGGAGAACTTGAGAAACAAGATGTATGTAAAGGATGTACTTTGGGGAAGTACAAAAAATACACATTCCATGATCAAGACAACAAAGCACATGAAATCCTTGAAAGTATCCACTCTGATGTCTATGGACCTTTCTCCACAGCCTCCACTGTTAGGCACAAATGTTTTTTAATTTTTATAGATGACTTCTCACGAAAGTGTTGGATCTTCTTCATGCAGAAGAAGGAGACATTCTCCAAGTTCATATAATTCAAGGCACTAGTTGAGAAATAAACATGCAAGAAGGTAAAGGCTCTTAAGAGCAATAATGGAGGTGAGTACATGTCGAATGAATTTTAAAAAAATTGTTCAAAATAAGGCATTCCATAGCATTATGATATAAACAAGGGTGATGTTGCATGATCAAGGCCTACCTTTGCATTTGTGGGCTAAGGCATGCAACACAACAATATATTTGCAAAACCAAAATCCTCATCAAATTCTTGCCATGATTACAATGGAGGAGGCTTTCTCAGGGAGAAAGTCGGATGTGTTGCAATTCACGATTTTTGGAGCCTTTCTTTACTGCCATGTCTCCAAAGAATCAAGGAAGAAGCTAGAGCTGACAACAGAATTGGGGATATTTGTGTGTTACATAGAAACTCCCCATACCTACTGTGTGTACTTGCCATCCCTCAAAATAACAATTGCGTGAATGGATGTATAATTTGACGAAGATATATCCATTTGATGCTCTCTTGAGAGGGAGATTCAGATCCTACCAAAAGAGGAGCTTTTAGCTACAAAGGAGGAACCTCTAGAAGTTGTGGAGCAGCCACAAGTTGAGCAGAAAGGAGACAACTACTCAAGAAAAAACATCCTGAGAAGGTAGGAAAAGAACCAAGGAAGTTGAGAGACTTGTGCAGGATGCGAGGGAGAATGTGGGTACTCCTTCAAATAAGAGCAAACAAAGAAGGTCACCAGATCGGTGCACTAGCTAAATGGTTCTAATGACTAATGTTGTAGAGATTGAGCCATCCTCTTTTGAGGAAGCAATAGAGAAACCTATTTGGGTTGATGAAATAGTGGAGAAATACAAATCCATTGTAAAGAGCAGTGTTTGGGAAGTGGTCCCAAGACTAGTAGATAAATTAGTTGTGGGTTTGAGATGGATTTTCAAGGTAAATCATGTAGAAAATGGAAGCATAGAAAAGTATAAGGCCATATTTGTGGCCAAGGGGTACTCTCAAGTTGAGGGGATTGACTATGAGGAGATCTTTATTCCTGTAGCAAGGTACTCATCCATCAGATCAATTATTTCTATGGTTGCACAGATGAGGTGGAAGATCCACTAGATAGATGTACAACCAACATTCCTCAAAGGAGTTATTGAGGAGGTGTATATCGAGCAACCAAAAGGATTCGATACTTTTGATCAGGAGTCTCATGTGTATAGAATCAAGTGAGTGTTGTATAGTCTCAAGCAAGAACCTTGTGCTTGATACACCAAGATCGATAACTATCTCATCGATTTGGGCTTCACCAAAAGTGAAGCAGATGTAAACCTCTATCATATTTTGGAAGAAGGTAATTGTTGATTATTGTATTATATGTTGATGACTTGATTTTAATTGGTGATGAGTAGCTTATTAGATCTTGCAAGAGAGTTTGAAATGGAGGACATGGATCTCATGCACTACTTCCTCAGATTGGAAGTATGGCGAGGTGATGGAGAACTGTTTATCTCTCAGGGAAAGAATGCCAACGAGATACTTCAGAGGATTTGCATGGATAATTGTGAAGCCATGGAGACACCTCTAGCGACCAACTAGAGGAAGGAGGATGCCACTTCAGATGGAGAAGTGGATGCTACAGTTTACCGACAGTTGGTGGGTTCACTGATGTATCTTGTGAACACATGACTAGATATGTGCTATGCAATCAACCAACTGAGCCAAGCTATGGCTAGGCCAACCAAACTATTTTGGAGGGCAGTTAAGCATGTTCTACAGTACCTCAGAGGCACTATCCAGTTTGGACTATGGTATAGACGAACAGAGGGAGTGAAGCTATGTGGCTTCACAGATGTAGATTTGGTGGGGAGTCCATCAGACTGAAAGAGTACATCAATTGGAATTTTAAGTGTTGGGTCTGCATCAATTTCTTGGTAGAACATGAAACAAATATTTGTGGCACTCAGGTTGGCAGAAGCAAAATATATGGCTTCTAGTCAAACAATATGTGAGGCGATCTGGATGAGAAAGATACTTGTTGGATTGTTTGGTCAGATGATGGATCCAACTGTGATCTACTGTGATAATCAAAGTTGCATTAAGCTCTCTGAAAATCCTATTTTTCACAATTGATCTAAGCATATAGATATCTGGTATTGCCATTTATAGGTCTGTGTGTAGAGGCAAATAATGTTGTTGCAATACATTGGGACAAAGGAATAAAATGTTGATATTTTGACAAAGGCCTTATCAAGAGGGAAGTTCAAGTTCCACAAGTGCAGGATAGGGGTGGTTGATAATCCCCTTCTTTCTAAGAGGGAGTGTTGAAAATTGCAGCGATAAATTCTCAATTGATTTTGCCTTGATTAAATTGAGAAAATTAAAATTTCCTCATCAACGGGCAACTTGGATGATGTTTAATTGTGTGATATGGCTTGTGTCACCCATTTTACATAGTAAATTTGAGTTGGAGGAGTTAGAGTTCAATTCTGCATATGTGATTGCTAATTTGTAGCAATCAAGGTCAATTATCTTAGGTTGTTTTCAGTTAAACTAGTTCCAACTTTTAGAGGCACTAGTGGAAGGCCAATTAAGCAGTGGGACATCAGTCAAACTCAATGATCATTCGGTTAACTAATTAATCAACCCAAAATAACTAATGCATGCATAGAATTCGAGTTACCGAGTTGAGGTGGATATTCCAAGGTAGTGTAACATCAGTTATATACTAGTTATGAGTGTACAAGTGTTGCATGCAGTCAGATGATCAACCTAAGGAATTGACTAATTCAATTGGAGGAATTTCTTAGATAATAGGGGCTAATTCCTCAAGGAACAATGCAAGGAAATAGGAGCTCAAGCCGAGGCAAAATTTGACAAAGTCTGGGTCAGAGGCTTTTAGTGAGTAGAGAGATAGATTGTGCACTTGCAAGGTGAGCTCAATTGAGCAAAGTAATTGTAATATATCTCTATTCATTAGATTAATGCAAACATGCATTGGGGTTTTTAACAAATTTCTTTCCCAATATAAAAATACTTGTTGCATGTGTGTTATTTTTTCTTGCATGTCTGAGACTTTTGTTCTAAATGGTGAATTAATCTCTGTAGAATAATAGCGTAGATTTATGTCTTGTAATTGTGATTAAAACTTCATAAACATTTACAAATCTAAAACCTAATTTCTATACTATCTTTATATTAAATTATAAAAAAACATATTTTATAATTATTAAATAAATATTTTATTTTTAAATAGTTATTAAAAATAATAAAATAATAAATAAATCTTACGCATATACTTTATGTTACCATGATATGTGATACTCGACCAATATAATTTTTATATTTTTTATAATATTAAAATAGGATGAGATTAACAATAAATTGATTTAATATCATATGTGAACACTATATTAACAACATGTGGTTTACCTATTAGGAAATCATTTTTTTCCGCGTATAAGATATTAAGCATAGTCCATGACAACTCTGAATAAGTGGGTACACTGAAGATATCATTCGGTGGTTGTACTCATGAGATTCCGTACCATATTCTTCTTAAGTCAAACACTCAATCATCCCTTCAACTTTGAAGCCATGTGAAAGCAACGACTTTACCATGGGAAAACAATGACTTCTAGTGTTCTTCCTAAACATAGAAAAGTAACGACTATTGCATTCTAAAAAGGTCATTGCTTTTATTCTTTCACATGGTATATAAATTATATATTAAATTTTTTATTAATTGATGTTAATGAGTGAGTTGTATATGAAACTAATCTAATTATAAAATTAATATTTTTTATTCAAATATTGTATACTAATTATATTGTTTTATTATTATATATTTTGTAATTATTTAATAGATTAGATAAAATTTTTTTTGGGTTAAATTGTGATTTTTATTTTTAATTATTTATTTATAATGATATATATAGATAAATTGAATTGTTTATTATTTATTTGTTAATTCTTTTAATAGATTAGATTAAAAATTTTTTTGGTTAAATTGTGATTTTTTATTTTCAATTTATTATTTATTATTGATTATATAGAAGTAAAACATTGAATAAAGTGTGAGAGTTCCAATTCATTAGTGAATCAACAAGCTACAAGTTAAATTTATGAGTAAATTTTACTAAAAAAAAATACAATTTTTATACCATATAAAAACAATGACTTTTAGAGTTATGACCATTATTTATTTTAAATAATGACATTTACATTCTAAGTCATTATTTTTATGATTTTCTAGTCTATATATATATAGACGTTGTCTAATTATTATAAAATTTTGTATTTTCTTGTCGAAATTAAATAAGTTTTAGTCAAATTATGATCTTAACTTTTTTATCAAATTATGATTTTTCTGTTATTATTTAAAATGAGTTTTCAACCCTTCAAAAACTTATAAAACACTAAAATTGAAGAAAATTAACCATTCAAAAATATAATTTCCACAAACTTTTACTAATAAACTATAATAAATATAGTAGTAGTATAATATAATATATATAGATAGATAGATAGATATAGATATAGATAAACAATTATCACAAACATATTGTTCTTACCTATCATTTGTTATATACGATGTGAAACATAAAAGCGGTGATTTTTAGAATGTAAAAATTATGACTTTGTTACGTTATAGAATTCATGGTCATTTATATGTGTGGGGATAATTTTATACGGAAAGGTTATAATTTATTATTAAAAAGTACTTTAGTTTTAATTTATTGTTATTTTTATTTAATATTTTTTTTAATGATGGGTCGAGTGTATGTTGGATAAGGTTAAAAATAGTATTTAACTATTAAAATTTTTACATTTTATTTATCGAAGGTGTATATATTTCAACTTTCGAGTGGATGAAGGTTGGTTGACTTTTTAAATCAACGACAAAGATTTAATGTGTTGGGAATATACTTTCGTTTGAAACTTATCTACGATTGAGAGTAGACATGGTGCCCTTGGAGTTGGCTCATTAACTACCTTGCTACATAACTCTTCATCCCAGCGCTACACTTGTACTCATCTACATCCAATGGCTGAGAGGCAATTCTAAGGTAAATACACCAACTAGGTTGGCTCTATGTCAATTATTCTCTTGGCATTCGAAGGCAGGGAGGAGCTCTACTCTAACTCCCTTAGGGTTTTCCTACTGGTCACTTTTCTATTGCATTGGCTCTATCTCTTTGTGCGGAACTAGTTCCAAGAGGTCCACAAGCGTCGGCCATGTAAGTGCAATGAGAATCGTTTAAATTATTCGGTTATCTCTTTGGTTTAATTCCTTAAATTTCAAACTAACTTGGAGTTCAACAAGACCTCCTTGTAGTTTTACAATCGACATTCTCACCAAGTTGTTTCCTGGAGGTTCGACTAAGACAGCTAGGTATGTAAGGGTTTTGTTTTGTTTTGTTTACATTTTGGTAGCCTTCAAGGCAAAAATTATTTGTTCATGATATCACCTTCTCAGTCTTTTTGTTGTTTTTTTTCCACGTTCCTATTTCCTTGCGGTAGAAGGAGGAACGAGGCAAAACCCTATATGTGGGTAAGTTTTACCTCTTCTACTGGTTGTCTTTCTAATTCGAATTTATGCAAGAATACAACAAAATATAGAAATACACATATACACAGAGATGTAGTAGAAATAAAACTTCATTTCATTAATATCAAAGAACTAAAATATGCTTACATATAGAAATAAAAATAAACTAGCTCGAGCGATGGTAGCTTATCTCTGAGAAGAGATGTAGCAGCTACATGTCTCTGAACTGTGTTACAATGAGGCTCGAAGGCCTATTTATTATTGATAAACAATGGAAAACCCTAAGCATCCAAAAACCTAACCCTAGGAGATGAAGCGCCTAAACTATGGGCCTCATTTGGGTAAATTGGTACATCAACCTCCCGGGGTCGAAACTTTGACATACGATCTCTGTTTGACGCACACAATACCCCGTTAGAAATATCTCTCCAAGGAATACAACGCTTGACTGAAAACATGAGACAGTGTCTCATGTTTGCCTCTTTTCCCAAAAAACGTTGTTTAGGGCCTCAAAACGACTTCGAAAGTTGAAGACCCGAAAAATTACCAAAAATAGTAAATTGTGCTACAATTAAGGAAACTGAAAAACTGAAAGAAACAATGGTGGCAGTCCAAGCGGAATAGGCAGGTCGCCACCAATACCCACCTAGATCAGTCCTCCTCCCTTAGGAAGCTATGGTCCCCATTCCGTTGAGTGCCTCCATGAGATGGGGAAACTTCTTCTGAACTTGGTCCCTGGTGAGCCACTTGCCTTGGTGCAGAAGTTGGCTAGCTTTAACAACCCAATACAGCTGGATCTTCTGTTGGCGAGTGTTCTTAATCTATGTGTCCATGATCTGATTAGTTGTGGCCTGGTCCATGCAGTTTGGGTTTAACTCTATGGGTGTGAGTTGTTCTACAATGTCTGATGTGTCTAGGGATGGTGGAAAGTATGGTCGAAGGTGGTCCACATTGAACATTAGGTGCAGGACAAGGAATGGGGGAATGTTGAGCTCAAAATCATTGTCTCCCATAGCCTTGGTAATGATGTAAGGTCCATATCGGAGTGGTATGAGCTTTTGATGGGATCTAGCTAGGCGTTCTTTTTGCAAATGCAACCAAACTTTGTCACCCACCTGAAACTTGTGTGGCACCCGATGTTGATCATGTCCCTGCTTGTACTTAGAATTGGCTATGTCTAATATGTAATGGAACTGACGGTAGATGTGATGAATGCGCTCAATGAATCTATTAGCCCTGTCAGGTTCAGACTGGACACGATCTGAATCTGTCGGAGTAGCTGCAAATGGTATGGCCACATCCATGGGACATAATGGCTAGAATCCCAATCCCACCTAAAGAGGGTTGTGGCCAGTTGAGCTATGAAGAGCTCTATTGTAGTTGTGCTAAACATAGGGGAGACTTTCCTCCCATGTGTGTGGATGCTTCGATTTGTACATGCGTAGAATGTGTACGATCATCCTGTTAACGACCTCTGTTTGGCCATCAGTTTGGGGGTGGAAAGTCGTAGACTTAGTGAGCTTGGTATCCAACATCGACCAGAGATTTGACCAAAATGTACTTAGGAACTTGCTATCCCGATTTGTGATAATGGATTGTGGGATCCCAAAGTGTGACTCAGGATTCTGTTATGATACTCTTCTTGCAGACTGCCATAATGGTCATCTCAGAGAATTTTTCGATGACCACGAAAATGCAGTCGTTACCATGCTTAGAAGAAGGAAGTCCCAACATGTAATCCATGGAGATGGATTCCCAAGGTTAACTAGGAGTATGCATAGGAGTATATAGGCCTTGCTTCTTGATGTTCGGTTTGGCAATGGCATAGACAATGCAGGATCTGATGTACTTCCCAACATCTTGTCAAAGGTTCGACCAATAAAAATACTTCTACAACACTGCCACTATTTTCTCTGCCCCAAAATATCTACCGACCCAACTGTAGTGTGCCTCCCAAATCATCTTGGCACACTCGCTTGAAGGAACACAGAGGTGTCCCAAGTGGCATAACAATGCATCTTGGAGGGGAAAATTTGGAACTTTCTTTCCTTTCAGGAGTGTCTAGTATCTATTGCTGAATTCTGGATCACTCTTGTAAAGATGCGGCCACCCCACAATCTCGTGCCCATAAGAGTTGAGCATAATGGTCAGCACCATCACCAACGGTTAGTTGAGGCAGTCTGCAACATTGTTGGTTTTGGTGTTGCCCTTCTTGTACTTAACGTTTAAAAGGAATTGTTGTAGGTATGTGGACCATTTCCGATGGTGATCGTTTTACAACTTCCCTTGTGTCTGTATGAACTACAAGGGTTGATGGTCTGTTTGGACAACCATTTCTTTGCCCAGAATGTAATGCTTCCATTATCGACAAGCCTACACAATGGAATACATCTCTTTGTCATAGGTGGGATACTTTCGGACTGTTCCTGAAAGTGTTTCATTGTGATATTCCATTGGATGCCCCTGCTGATTAAGAACTACATCAATAGCATAGTCAGAGACATCTATCTTGATCTCAAATGGTTGTTGCAGGACTGGTAATGTGAGTACTGGTGCAAAGTAGAGCCGATGCTTCAACTCAGAAAATTCCTTTTGTTGGGATTCAGACCAAAATAAATTTACTTTTTCTCCTCCCTTGGTGACTTGACTCAAGGGCCAAGTGATATGAGAGAACTCCAACATGAACCTGCGGTAGAAGTTGGCAATACCTAGAAATATGCAGAGCTCTATTAGAGTGGTTGGGGCTGGCCAATCCCGAATGACTTGTATCTTGGTTGGGTCCACAAGCACACCCCACTCATCAATGATGTACCCCAAATGTTGAACCTGGGTCATACCAAAAGTGCATTTCTCCAAATTAGCACACAACTTATGTTGTTGCAGGGTTTGGAGGACCTTTCGAATATGATGAAGGTGGTCTTCCCAACTTTGGCTAAATATCTAAATGTCATCCAAATACACCGAGAATGAGTTGATGAAGGGTCGCAAGATGTTGTCCATCAACCTCATGAAGGTTGCAGGGGCATTCATCAACCCAAAAGGCATGACCAACCATTCGAAAAGACCCTCCTTAGATTTGAAGGCAGTCTTCCACACATCAGAGGGTTCGATCGATACCTAGTGTAATTGGACTTCAAGTCAATCTTGCTAAAATATTTGCCCCCCTTAGTCTAGTCCAGAAGGTCATCAATTTATGGGATTGGACACGTGTTTTGGACAATGATCTTGTTCATCGCCGATAGTCAATACAAAGTCTCCAGGTCCCGTCCTTCTTCTGTACCCACACGATTGAGCTCCCATAGGGTGGTGAACTTGGCCTGATGTGCCCTTTCTAAAACAGTGCATGAATTTTCCTCTTGATTTCATTATTCTCCATAACAGAGCATTGATAAAGCGGTCCATTGGGTAGCGACAAGCCTGGGGTCATATCGATGGGGTGCTTGACCTAACAGTGTAGAGGTACCCCTGTGGATTAGGTGAATATGTCCCTGTACTCCTCCATAACCTTGTCCATCTACTGTTGTCATGCTGAGGAGGCCTGTCTAGAAGTTGTGGCCATAATATTCTTCTTGTCCGACGAATGATAAGGAAAAAAATTACCGGTTTGGGAAATGATCTTACTGCATTGCTTCATAGTGATCAAAGAAATGGCATAGGTGTGTTACCTCCGGTATCCTGTACAACTTATCACCCAAAGTAATAATAATAGTGTGAGGCCTAGACTCATACACAACATGTCACTTCCACAAGTATGGTTGGCCTAATAATACATCACAAACTTCAAGAGGAGCAACATCACATAATACCTCATCAATGAAGGGCTTGATGTTGTAGGGAAGGTGACACTGTTGGCTGATGCAGAGATCTCACCCTTGGTGAAGCCACCCGATGGTCTATGGCTGTGGGTGTGGTGTGGTCGGTAGGCCCAACCGCTTCACGATCTCTACTGAAATGAGGTTCTTTTCGCTCCCTGTATCGACAATGAACTACAGCTGAGAACCCTTCACCCACATCTATGAGTGGAAGAGTTCCTCCCCCTCCTCTGGATCTTCGGGCTCATCCTTCTATATCTTGGTGGTGGAAATGATGGCACTAGGCTCCACATTGATAATCTGCTTCCCATTTTAATTCCCCTTGTCGGTTTCTGACTCAGAGTGAAAACATGCATCTGATTTAGAAGCCTCAACTTGGCCACCAACAACTACTTGGCTTGGTACTCAATTGTGTTGTGAGTGGCGTTCTTATGGAACTCACATCATTTCCCTATGTCCTTCTTTGTTTTCATGGTGTTTTTCTTCGATTGTGGATTCATCGGGTTGTCCTGAGTCACCTTGCCTTTCCTTTTTGCTTTGTTATACGACTTTGGGGCACCTTTCCCTTACTTCGGATTCGCAGATCCAAATTCTCGCTTCTACTATTTAAAACTTTTCTTGATCTTAATAGCACATCTATAGGTGGCGCCAAGTGGGGATATGTCCAGGAACTCCATCTCATCTTGGATGTACTTGTGCATATAGTCATGGTACTTGAGTACCAAATGTCTCTTAAAATCCTTGATACCCAGCGTCATGTGAAGGGTATGGAAAATATTTGTGAACTCCGGCACATCTTGGTTCCTTCACTATCGCAACATGGTCCACTTTATGTATTTATCTTCATAAATCTCGATAGGGTAATATTGTTCCTTGATGGCATTTCAGAAATAATTCCAAGTGGGTGCAGCTGAAAATAGTGATGACTCTCTCTCATCCTTTTGTTCACAGTAGGTTTCCTACTATTCCTTGACGTGTGGGGTGGCTTTGAGAAGTGAAAAAGTAATATTTTCCTTATTGGAAAAGCCATGAACTAAAAAATATCATTCCAACAGATTTAACCATCTATCTACTGTGTCTGCATTTATTTGGCCCTCAAATATGGGAATATCAAAGTTAAATTGTACCTTAAAATGAGTGGCACCTCCAGAGTGGCTGCTGGATGAAGATGTGTCACCTACGAGTAGCCTCCAAAGGATTTGAGAAAAGTTATCCATCATCACGTTCCTCTGTCATTTGAGAGCTTCCTCGAGAAATGTTTTGAAAGGATCTCCTACCCCCTCATCTTTCTTTTCTTCCACATGGGATGTCATTGGGGTTTGCGAGGCTGGTCTTGCAAAGGTTCCACCAGTTCGAGCCCTAACTCCTTATACCTTGACCTTGTTGGGGATATGCAAAGAAAAATAGAGAAAGAGCAAATTGTTTTGATATTACTAATCCAGATTTATGCAAGAACACAAAAAATACAGAAATACACATATACACAAAGATGTATCAGAAATAAAACATCATTTCATTAATATCAAAGAACTGAAATATGCTTACATATAAAAATAGAAATAAACTAGCTTAGGTGGTGGTAGCTTATCTCTAAGAAGATATGTGGTAGCTAGATGCCTCTAAACTATGTTACAATGAGGTTCGAAGGCTTATTTATTATTGAGAAATAATGGAAAACCCCAAACATCCAAAAACATAACCCTAGGAGATGAAGCGCCAAAACTATGGGCTCTGTTTGGGTAAATTGGCACATCAACTTCCTGGGGTCGTAACTTTGGCATACGATCTTCGTTTGACACAAACAATACATCATTAGAAAGATCTATCCGAGGAATACAAATTTAAATTGCAAACATGAGTCAAAGACTCATGTTTGCCTATTTTCCCCAAAAAATGCCATTTAGGGCCTCAAAACAACTCTAGAAGTTTAGGACCCAAAAGACTGCCAAAAATAGTAAATTGTGCTACAATTAAGGAAACTGAAAAACTGAAAGAAACAATGGTGGGGGTCCAAGTGGAATAGGTAGGTGGCCACCAATTTCCACTTGAATCACTTTCCATTTTGATTTTTTTTTTACTACCCACCTCCTTGCTTTGACTCTTCTAACACTCAGGGGTTGTCTAATTTGTCTTGTAGGCTATACAACTTGATGCAGGTAACTTTTCCCTATACGTTTCTTGAAGGGTTGTGCTTTAAAACAAGTTCTACTTGAGACTTTGCTCATGGGCTGCTTCATTTTCTTGCTTTTAGGTCCTAAATCCCGTCGACTAGTTCAGGGCTACCCCGTAATTAAAATCCTTAAGAGTTTTCCTTGTATAGTAGTTATTCTAGCACTATCGATTTGGGAGAGGGGTTCTGTCTGTGTAATTTTTTTTGTTACAACTCAATTTAACTTGAGAGAGGGTGCCTCTTTGTACATCTTGTTTAAGAAAAAAGGTTGCAGCCATTAGGTGGCCTATAACCCTGTTCTTGGCTTATGAAATACTGAAATAAAGAAATAAAGAAAGAAATACTTTTTACACTCTAACTAACTACTGTAAAAAGGACTCTACAACTCCGCGACTCCTCTTCCATTTTGTTATGGTAGATTGACATTGCAGGTGAGGTCTTGTTCTTTTTTTAGGGGTCGATTGACATTGCAGGTGAGGTCTTGTTCTTTTTTTAGGGGTCCATTGTAGTCTCTCCTAAATTGTTTAGCTTTTTTTTGTGTTTGTTCTAGGCCTTTCATTGTTACCGTACATGATACAGTGGTTGGTGTGTCAATTAGTCAAAGTGTCGGGTAGTCAAGGTATTTCCTAGCGACTACCTCGCTACTGGTTTACTCCCTCCTTACGAATTCTCGGTTGGAAAATGAGTTCCTCTTGGTGTTTGCAGGTTTGGTACTTCAGCAGAGGTGTAGTTAGCTAAATGTTATGAAGTATGAAAATTTGATGCACCTATTATTTCTGTAAGGTTTTGGAGCCAATGGAAGAAAATACTAAGCTAAAACAACAACCACTTTATATCCCACTACATTTTTATTTTAACATTACAGATGTTGAATTTGTGGCTAATATATTTTCCTTTTAACATTATTGATGTTGTATTTATGGTTAGTATAAACTTCTTTTAATTCCAATTAAGAGCATCTCTTCAGCCAGAAGAAGCCCATGCAGGATATGAATTTCTTTGAAGAGAAAAATGCACATGGGATGAATACAATAAAGAATTACTTAACTGTAGCTTATGCAGAGCTCATTATTGTTGTTAATTTTATTGTTCATTATGGTTATCATGGAGGTATTAGTATTTGAGTTAAAAGAAGAATGTGTCTTATTTTAACGAAGACAATAACTAAATTCAGATGGAAGAGAGAAGATGAACCAAAATATTGACTTAGGTTGCATGGTTTACAAAGGTTGACTTTGTTCATAATTCTCAGTAAGTGCATTCAAAAAGTTAACGGAGTGAAATAGTTAATTGGCTAGGAGAAAAGAGTTATATTCTCTTACGCAGTTTCAATTTCCTCTTTGAATACCATTTAAAATAATAAAAAATGTTGGGTAAAATTCTCCCAATTAGAGGAATACTTTATTGTATATTCTCAAGACTATTTACTCTTGGGTTTTTTCTTATTAAAAATGAATATCGGAAACATATAATTTGTTTAGTAATTATTGATTGTACATATGTAAAATTTGATTTTTTATTTAACTGCTATTTTGCATGCAACTGATTTTAGCACAAATTACCCAAGATAATCTAGTGTATCCACTTGTAAGAGTTTATTTCCATTCCACAATATTATGCCTTATGGTTGTAACTCTGCTCTCTTCTTACAGATCTCCACGATGATGATGAAAAATATTTATTAAATAAATCTGTTATTGTTTAGGGTTGATGTACTAAATCTATTATTGTTTAGGATTGATGTATTGATATAACTAGGAATCCCCTGCTTCAATATAAAAGACGAATCTCCATCTTCTAGATCACATGAGTTTGGAAGCACTCAACTCATTAGACTATCTTATCTTTATGAAGACTAGCACATCATATTATTTTTCCAAATTTACTATGAAAAATGTGTCATAAATTGATTCCATGTCTTTACAAAGAAATACCATTTTATAATTTTGCTTAAATTTAATTTATAACATCTTATGTTTTAGAAATATGAAATTAATAACATATTATAATTGTTAAAATAACATATTATGATTGATAAATTTGGTAGTAAGGAAGGGGTTTGAAAATCTCAGGTTTTTTGTTTTTTTATAAATATATCACCACTTTTTTTTCAAGAACCATTTTAATTATAAAACATGATAATAGGTAAATAATTTTACTTTAAGATAGTTTGGTATGTATTTACTTGACTGCAGTTTCTTGAGTTTTATTTTTGTACTTGTTTAGTGAGAGTAGTTTCTTTGCTAGTAATATTATATATTGTAGTGG
>APFE031049856.1:169875-207429 GCA_000404065.3 Pinus taeda
TTTTTATATGATATTTTTTTCATTTAAAAAGAAATTATAATTTTAAGTTGGGTTTATAATATTAATTTTTTTGGTTTGAGATAAAGAGTTTCTCAATATGGAATTTAATCATAGTCAACCATGGTTCAATGTCTTATTGTGACAAACATTGTCTCAATATGAAAATTCTCAGTATGAAAATCAATAATGGTATATCATGGTCAACAATGTTTACATTAGGGTTTATAATATTTATCTAAAGGTTTTTATACCTTGAGTTTATAATATTTATCCCTTGGGTTTAATATTATTCTCTTGGGTGTATGATTCCTTGGGTTTTTAGTATTAATACCTTGGGTTTATAATATCAATACCTTGGGTTTATTAATCTAAGGGTTCATATTCCTAGCATATAATATTATTCATAGGGTTTTCAATGTTAGCCTTTGGTTTTAATATAAATCCGTTGGGTTTATAATCGTGGTTAGCTATGGTCCAATGTCACATTGTGACAATTATTTTCTCAATATGAAAATGAACCAGTTTCGCATTGTGACAAGGATTGTCTCAATATGAAAATCAACCATGGTCAACCATGTTCCAATGTCACATTGTGACAAAGATTGTCTCAATATGGAAATCAACCATGGTTAATCATGGACAACCATGGTCACATTGTGATAAATATTGTTTTTTGGTCCTATGTCACATTGTGACAACCATGATCCAATGCCGCATTTTGACAAAGATTGTCTCAATATGAAAATCAACCATGGTCAGCCATTGTCCAATGCCGCATTGTGACAAATGTTGTATCAATAAGAAAATCAATCATGGTCAACCATAATCCAATGTCACATTGTGACAAAGAATGTATCAATATGAAAATCAACCATGGTCAACAATGTTTATTTTAGGGTTTATAATATTTATCTTATGGTTTATATACGTTGGGTTTAATATTATTCCCTTGGGTTCATAATGAAATAAATTTTATTAAATTTTATTAAAAAAACAACAACAACCAAAAACCAGAAAATATTGAATTTGTTTTTTAAATTATAATGAATTTTAAAAATAATATATTAAATAATATCCTAGTGATGAACCACAACTCGTTGGCTCGAAACGCCGTCGACAAATGTATCATAATGTGACTTATGCTAAAAAATATTCTCATAAACTTGAATATGGATTACAAAGCCTCAATTCAACAAATAATTAATTTAATAAAATTTTGGAACATAAATTTTAAATCTTTAATAAAAATAACAATTTCTTTCTTAATCATCCACATCATATTCATTTTAGAATTTAAATATATAATATAAAACATTAAAGAAAATAAAAAAATTATTCTATAATAACTTTAAAACAATTTTATATTAAATTTTGAATTTATTCACCAATTCTAATTTACTAGTTACTAGAATTTTTCAAGTGTAATTTTGGATAGGCTTAACGTTTAATAACTATGTTTAGGTGGATGTGTTTTAAGGTTAATTCGTATCAATGTTTGATTTTTATTAAATATTTATTCCATAATTATTTCATTATTAATAATGATTATTAAGATATTGTTTATTATATTATTTATATTATAATAGTTAATAAATATAATAATAATTATTATTTAATATATTAGTAATAATATAATATTAATTATTATTTATATGGTCCAACATCGCATTTTGACAAAAATGTCAAAATATGGAGATCAACCATGGTCAATAATGGTTAGCCATTGTCCAATGTCACATTGTGACAAATGTTGTCTCGGTATGAAAATCAATCATTGTCGACCATAGTCCAACATTGCATTATGACAAAGATTGTGTCAATATGAAAATCAATTGTGGTCAACAATGTTTATTTTAGGGTTTATAATATTTATCTAAGGGTTTATATACCTTTGGTTTATAATATTTATTCCTTGGGTTTAATATTATTCCCTTGGATTTATATTATCAATCCTTTAGGTCTATTAATGTAAATGTTTATATTCCTAAGGTTTATAATATAAATTCCTTGGGTTTATTGACGCCTTGAGTTTATTATATTAATAATCACTTACATTTATAATATCAATCTCAATGGTTTATAATTATATTAATCCCAAGAGTTTGAAATTTTTTAATCTATTATTATTAAAAAAAATGGGAATTAAATAATTATTATTATGTTTTTCTTATATAAAAAATTGATTATTTAATATTCATTATTTATTATTATATATTATTAAACTATTAATTAATTAATATTTTTAATAAAAAATAATATATTTAATTAATTTTTATATTTATAATAATAATAATAATATAATTACCGTAATAATTTTTTTTTAATATGTATTTTATTATTATATATTTATTTAATGGTTTGTGTGGTAGATACAAATGAAGCCTTCAAATATATCAACTTAAATTTAATTAATTAAATGTGATTGTGCTAGTAAGTATCTATATATTATTTATCATTTTTATTTTGATCATTTAAGATATATATAAATTTAAAATTATTGTATTTAATATTAAAATCTTCTTTATGTTACGTTAATATTATACAACAATTAAAATACTGAAAGACTCTCAAGCTCCAGTTTATAATAGAAGATTTGTAATGTAATATAATTGCATAAATTAAAATTAAATAAAATAATTATATTATAGTTATAAAATTAAAATTAAAATAATAATGTATAATTATTAATTAATAATTAAACCAGCCTAAATCAATCTTAACTCTGGATCTACAAACGACAAGAGGAATCAAATTTCTTGAGATACAAACTTCTTTTAGAGTGAAACGGGATATGATCCTTTTGGATGCTTGATAGAACTACAGTTTACAATGGATTAACCTGGTAATATATAATTTCATTGTGCTGAGAGGCACTCTACAACTTAGTATGGTAGCGATGGTAAAACATTATGTAAGTGTTATGTAATGTGATGTTGACTTGGTCAAATATTTAAAATAAAATTAAGTAATAATAAATTATTAATATTATTTATTAAATATTCAAGATAAGTTTGAGTTTGTTATTTGATGGATTTAAGGTGGTCGTTATAAGCCTATGGTATTAGATATCCCATGGTATTACATAGCCCATAGCATTTGTCCATGGTATTTTTTATGATGAAGCATGTTTAAAGGGTTGAGGAAATCCATTATGGTATGCACAATACTAGTTTAGATCCATCTTAGTTATGATTTTTTTTTCTCTACTTAATAGATGTAAATTTAAGATGGATTTAGGCGGGTTTGAATATAGAAAAATATTTATTAATTGTTATTCAATATTAGTTTAAAGATATCATGTTTATTCGATCTAAGATTTTTTTGGATTTAGTCAATCTTTCATATCATCTATGGCAAGAAAATTTTGAAGAATACATTAAAAAACAAAAAACATACTTTTAGATACAATAAGGAAGTTTTGAAATTCTTGTTATATGGAAGCTTTAGTAGATACTTTTTTAGGAGTTAATTTTAGTCATTTTTGGATTTAGTCAATCTTTCATATCATCCATGGCAAGAAAAAATTGAAGAATACATTAAAAAAGGGGAAACATATTTTGAGATACAATAAGGACATTTTGAATAATTTTTGTTATATGGAAATTTTAGTAGATAATTTTCTAGGGGTAAATTTTAGTTATGGGCTATTTTTTTTAGACATTTTCTAAAAAAAATATTTGATTGAAATTTTGTTTTTTTTTTTTTACATAGGACATGATTAAATTAATAGTATTCACAAAAATATTACCAATTTTAATAGTCAATTACATACTTTTTTATTGAATATTTGTCTACATTCTATATGTATGATTTCTCAAACTATAATAGTCACCTAAATACTATACATAGGCATAATATTTGAATCTTTAAAAATACCATGATTTCTATTATACATAATAAATAGAACTAATAGAATATATCAATAATAATATAAATAATAAATTAGATGGATTTAAAGATATAATAGAATCTAATGGTTGAGAATCTATCATTTGGTTCATTATTTTAAGGTGTAATTATCAAGTCTAAAAACTCACTATTCTGATTTGAAAATATATAGTTTATATATAGATATTAATAATATTAAGAGAAGTGTAAGAAAATCATACTGATTGGGAAAGAAATTCAATAATTAAGTCAAAATTTATATTTAAGAAAATTGAATTTTGTTGAAAACATGTGGTTATTATACCTATATTAAGAAAGCATAATGAAGGAAGGAAAACACAATAACCAAGCTAAACTTTATATTTAAGAAAAAACATTTGGTGTAGTGAACCTAAGGGTGTTGGGAGGCTTTATAGACCCTTGTAAAGTCATCATACATTATGACATTAGAACATAGCATAAGTCAACATGTGATTATAACTGTAATAAAGTACATAACAAAGAGAATCTTAATGAATGATTAATTGGAGAAAGTGCATCCGGTCCAACCGTCTTCCCAATGTATAAATACTCTAGAAGCATGTGTAACCAATCAGTTAGATATCCTTCCTTAAATTATCTTTTCTTTCTTGCGTTACATGTGTGTGATTTGTTTTCTCTTATGTTGTTTCTTATTGATGTGTGTTGAGGACTAGTTAGAACACTTTGGCACCATTGTATCCTTCATTTGGTCTAGGTGACAACACTAGTGAATAAGCATGGTTCAAATTTGAAAAATTGATGAAGTTAAGATGCGTTTGGATGCTCATGAAAGATAAAGAATACCTAGAAGTTAGAAATATTTCCCATGGATGATGTTCAACAAGAGTGCATAAGAAAATGAAAAGATAAAGAAACTCTACAAGTTGATGCCTTGTTTGAGGATGAAAGATAGATTGCAGAGTCAAATTGTTGTTGATGATGCGATTGACCTAAAGAGGATTAATGGATTGTGATGCCATGTTAAAGTTTCATATTCTTAGGCTAGAAAAAGGCACTTTGTATCTTGAACTCCTAAAAAATATGAGTTTGCTTTGATAATGATTTGAGGTTTCCTGTTTTCTTACAATTCTTGTTGGTCCAAAGATATTCTTAATCTATGTTGTTTAAGGTGATGGCAAATATGGTTGGCAAGTCATCTATTTACATCCTCACCATGGTTTTTTATGAAGACATCATAGACATAACTATTGGCATTTCCATGCGAGGTGATCCTTAAACTTAGAATAATTATGTTGACCTTCTCATCACATAGTATATTTAGAGGGCTCTCTAATGCACTATTTTTTTTATTAGCAAGATAGAGCCCAAACATTGAGGCAGATAGTTTGGATACCTTCCTTCAAATTATCATAAAGGAAGTTTCAGAGGAGGCACACTTGGCTACTACATGTGTTCCTGTGGTCATTTGGTTAAGTGTAGGCTTTATAGATGACATTGTTCGTTGAAATGGATATTTGATGAAAATTTTCTCTAAACAACAACAATGATAGGGTGTTGACTCTAGTTCTATTAGCAATATTTGAGGCATGACCATCATTTATCCTATAAAATTTGGAGCCATGGGAAAGTTATGTTAAGCAACGCCCCCATAGATTTTTTATGGAAATTTCTAGTCTCTTGTTCGGGAAGCTTGCTCAATATAGATGACACTTCCAGTTATGGGTTTTATCTAAAGTAAGGTTAATATTGTTAACACTCCAACGTATTCTAGCATAGAAATGATAGAATGTGGAAGTTGGAAGTAGATTAGGGAGGAAGGGTAATTCAAATAACTAAGAGTGTGGTTGATAATTGGTAATGCAAACTTAGTACTTAACATATTCCCATTTTATGTAATAAATGTTGGTTCAATTTAGTAATGATGATATAGGTGTAATATGAGAACACAATAATTATGCATTAGTTTTGATAGTTGTTATCATTAGTACATGCATGAACTATGTATATGTCAACTACATATACATACCTTGCATCTATATGCTAGAATTATTGCAATGTATACTAGTTAATACAATATTATGTTTATCATGGGTGTGTATAATGTTTTAGTATGATTAAAATTAAAATATTAATGTTATTAATTAAATTATTTGATTTAACTAGAGATTTAATATATTATTTTTCTATTGGAAAACATTGTCTTTTGTTTGAATTAAGTCGAATTAAGTATTCTTGGAATTGTAAGACATATCCAACTCGTTTTTCTCAGTAAAAAGTAAATATCATGTTAGCGAAGAAGTATGGTGTAGGTGAGGAAGGAGTATTTTATTATTGATGGAATCCCTAGGACCTTCTCAAGGGGATAGTAAGGTAATAGTAGTAGAATCAAAAAGGAGGATTTGGAGAAGCGGGTTAGATAAATGTGGGAGAAAAATTCATGGGGGTTGGAGTGGAAGAAAACATTTAGAATTAGAAAAACTATAATTGTGAATTGTGAACTTTGAACCTTATATATTACACTATGAGAATGGTATTTTGACCAAGACATATTATGGGTTGTGGTTCTCGAGCTTTGGGCATGGAGTTCTAGGAAACCCCCTAAGGTTTCCCAGAGCTAGGGAGTTATCAAGTTTTTTCCTAGTTATATGGGGTGAAAACCCTATTTGACAACCAAATTTGGTAAGGAGATATCTTGACAAGGACCAATTAATTTATAACTAGGACCTTAATCAAATAGAATTATATATATATATAAAACTAACAATAACAATAACAAAAAGAGAGAGAAAAAAATTGACATAAAAATAAAAGAAGTATATATTATATAAAGACATAATGAAGAAAATCAATTAAATTATATTTTTATTTTGTTTAAGTAAAAGAAATAAGGGGTCACAAAGCCATGGTTGCACCCATTGTTGGGATACAAGGCCATGGCCATGTGCCCCTCTCAAACTAGTAAATATAAATTTCAAATTGCATTATCACTAGAATATATTATTTGAGTCATGCAAGCCAAAGCTAAGTCAACCAAGTTTAGGAAGGGTTACATTATAGATGGATGCATAGTGCCAAACGTTATGCTGTGACACCCTTTTTCATTTCCACAAAAATTGTGATGTAATTAAATATGTGTAATGTTGGGTTACCAATATTTATATTATGTGCTAAATTTTATCATATGGTGTATTATTCTATTTTATTTAATAAAAAATCTAGAGTTGAAGGAATGGATTAGCTAACATATCAGGATGCATTGGGAGGGGGGAAACTTAACTAGGGAGGAAATGATGTAAGGGGGGTGTTAGGGTCCTATAAATTATAGTGATCAATTGATGATTATCTGGTTATTTATTTTGGGAATCTGTTGATAAAATTTAGTCTACAAATACACCAAGTCTTATAGTATAAAATGTCTTGTACATAGGTCCCTAGGAGGTCATCATTGAGATGTCATGAGATCAGAATCCACCCTTTCCATTGCTAAAGATGAAATGTCCCTAAAGTCATTTCTAATATTTTTTTATCTAAAATGAGTTTTAATTATACAAAATATATATGTATTTTGTAAAACTATTTATTTGAAATATTAAACTTAAATCTAAAATAAATTAAAAAACCCAAACTCTAAACTATGGAACCATATTTTCCACAATAACTTTTGAATTAAAAAATCCAAAAGTGAAACGAATGGTTGTGACCCCACCCCACACTTAAAATTGTTATATTTGACCGCTCTTAACCATCTTGGAACCCCCCCTCCCCCTCCCTAAACCACTTACTACCTACCCCAGAAATACCATTATTCCTATTGAAATACAATTAAATTTTGGCTGGAAAGTATATAAAGGAAATATTTCATACATTTATGAAATGATTTTTACGGGTGGGAGGCTCAGAAAAAAATGCAACTCATGTAAATAAATTTTAGGGATAGGATGCTAAGTTAAAACAAGACTTATAGGTGAAATGAATTTACAGGCATAGGTGAAATGAACTTACAAGTGAAAGTAAAAGGAGATTTATAGGTGTGAATTGAGGTTACAGGTGAAAGTAAAAGGGTAAATTAAAAATTACTTTACCAACCATGGAAAAAGATGACATGGGTTTCAAAATCCATGGGAAAGCAAAACAGGACATGGTTTTTAAAATCCATGGGAAGAGAAAACAAAGCATGGATTTAAAAACAACACATGGATTTCAAAACAATCTAGTTTATTAAATCATTCAAATAAATATGTTGAAATTTTAAGTATGAAATTCATTTATAGGTTTAATCAAAATATTTGGAAATGTTATTCAAAATATATATTTTTTCTCCAAATATTTTGTGACAATAATGAAGTATTTAAAAGATTATGAAAGGCAAAAAACAACAAAAATAGAACTCAAAGGGGCAGTTAGTTGATACAAGTGGTAGAGTTAATCAGATTTGAGAGGGTAGATAGCAAGTTTTGTGAAGATAACTTCAACCTTTCCAAATTCCAAGGTAGAGGATCAACATTAATGAACTAATTTTCAGATTTAAAGGCTAAATATTTTCCAACAGTTCCAGATTTCCTGTAGTTTTCTAGTGATTGGTTTTATTTTTAGTTTATTACTCAGATTTTTTCCAGAAATTGTTAGATATTATTTTGTAATCAGTTCCTTTTTGGAATCTAATATTAGTTTAGCATAAAGTCTATAAATATATTGTAATAAAGTTGAATGAGGGTTGGAACTTGTATGAAGAAAACAAGCCTTTTGATGTAAGTTGTGCATGTACTGAAGTGATCTTGTTTAAAGAAGATTAAGGGCTGAATTTGTTTAAATACACTCTGCTCTAGCTTGTAAACAAAATTTATGTTTTCGCTCTGATACTGAGTATAGAATTCATCCTAGCATGCTCTATATTTAATCGAATCTAAATATTTTTATCCCATTCACTCCAAAAATGCTCTAAAAATCCAAAATCTTTCCTATCTTTCCCTCTTACATATGTTCTGTCATTTTTATATTTGATCACTCACAGACTCATGACTCCATGCCCAATGGAATTTCCCTACAGTTTCCAACCAAATCTTTAAAAATCAAACTCAAAACTCAATAACTAGCTTAATATCTCAAAACAGAAATCTAAATCAAATAGATATATCCCTCTTTGAAGCTGGAAGGGCTAGATCCGAGCTTTGAAATTGGTTTTATGGTTACCTCTGGGTTTCTCTCCACAACCTTCAGAAATTATAGAGTGATAACATTATGGCGACCATACTGGGGAGTGAAAGGTTTCATCTTCCCCAGGGAAGACTATCAAGTTTCACATCTGGTTGTTGATGGTGAACAACAGTCAAACATATGAAGGCTAAAACATTCACCTAGCGACTCCAAACAGTTTCAAGTTGATCTAAAGACTCCATTGGCAGTAGGATCCATAAATCAAGATGAGTTCTCAATCTATAAGGCATGCTCCTATGCAACGCATTCAGATTCCAAGCTTTCCAAATCAGATGCCTAGTGTAAGTTGGTAGACTTATTTACCTACTTTCAAAGATAAGAAAGGAGATGATGTTGCTTTGCATCTGATTAGGTTTCATATGCACATTTGTAAGTTTAAAGTTAAATTTCATGAAGATTGTCTTATGAAGATGCTCATGGTGTCCTTGGATGGAAATGCACAATCATGGTATGAAATCTTTCCAAGTAATTGTTTATATTCTCTTAGAGATTTTCATACAGTATTTTATGAGAGATATAAAAAACATCATCCTTTGTTGTTGCTAGTCAAAGATTGTTGCACACATGTTGATAATTTTATTGAGGATTTGGAAAGTTGTTTTGAAGATGATCAATTTATGGATGATGAGATTATAGAGGCTATTCATGAGAGACCTTTCAACCATGAATAAGATGAAGAAGTTGGCTACTTGACACTCCAAAAATTTTTCAGCAAGTAGTTATTTCTACCATGATTGAAAATGAAATGAAGAAACAAGCTTACAAATGATAGTTGCAGCAATCTTCTCAGATTTTCAGAAATGAGAATGATCATTCTAGTTGCCTTGCATTCCCTTCTTCTCCTAAGTTTTTAATTTAGGAAAAAAAATCCGAAAATTAGAATTCTAAGTTTGCTAGCATAGAAACTCAAGAAAGCCATGATCCATCCATTATTTTTAGCAACAATATCCATCAAGTTTGTAAGCTTAATGCAGAAATTTCTGAAGAGAAGATTTATGAAACTACATGCACAAATATTCTCAACAATGTAATTATTCAGAATACTTATGAAGTAGAGAATATTGTTCTAAACCCCATGGGTCTAGACCTTTTTTTATTCAAGATGTAGTTGCCTCAATTGAAAATCTGCCTCCAGGTTTCGATAATGAAGAGTTTGATGAAGAAGATGAGGCCAATCTGTTACAGTCATCAAGGAAAATGGTTGTTCTTATGTTTGAGGATAATGGTCAACAACTTTAGTGGCAGTTTGGGTTTCTAGTATCATATCTTTTTTGCTTGCTCATGAGAAGTATGAGAAGAACTCAGTCAAGTAGCCATTTTCTTGATTGGATACATTGGAGAGAAGAGATCACCTAGTGTATATACTTTCAGCAGGTGCCGACAACCATCACCAATGCTTGAAGTGCCAAGGAGAAGGCCCTAAGACTTTAGTAATGTGTTGTCAAATTTATGATTTAGTTTTAAAGTTTGCAGCAGAGTTTTTAGTTTTCCATGTACATTTTAGATTCTAGTTTGAATAATGGATTTGGTTCAGTTTGAGGATTGGAACAAATTACCAATAGGTTTTCAGTGGTTTTGGTTTTAGGGTAGAGCATGTTGTAGGTTTGGGATCTACCCAATAGATAAGGCTACTGGTCTATGGTATTCTTGACATCTCATAAGGAGGATGTCATCCCCACTGGATCCAATGTTATGTTCCTATAAATTATAGTCATCAATTGATGATTATCTGGTTATTTATTTTGGGAATATGCTGATAAAATCTAGCCTACAAATACACTAGGTCTTATAGTCTAAATTGTCTTTATACAGAGGTCCCTAGGAGGTCATCATTGAGATGCCATGACTCAGCTGTCAGAATCCACCCTTTCCATTGCTAAAAGATGAAATGCCCCTAAAGTTATTTCTAATAGGTTTGATTTTAAATGAGTTTTAATTTTACAAAATATATATGTATTTTGTAAAATTATTTATTTGAAACATTAAACTTAAATCTAAAATAACTTAAAAAACCCAAACTCTAAACTATGGAACCATATTTTCCTTCATGCATCACCCAACAAAAAAATTTGAATTAAAAAAAATTCCTCGAGATTTGTGAATATTCACATGGATGGATATTATGTATTTCGGGGGGTATCTTCTTCAACTTTTAACCTCCCTCCCCCACCGCCTCCCCAAATACCATTATTCCTATTCATTTATATTGTGGCAGAAATACATTTAAATTTTGGCTGGAAAGTATATAAAGGAAACATTTCATACATTTATGAAATGATTTACAAGAGTTATTCGTGAAATTAATTTACAAGTGAAAGTAAAAGGAGATTTACAAGGGTGAATTGAGGTTACAGGTGAAAGTAAAAGGGGAAAGTAAAAGTTACTTTACCAATAATATCAAAAGAGGACATGGGTTTCAAAATCCATGGGAAGAGAAAAAAAGGCATGGATTTCAAAACAAGATGGTTTATTAAATCATTCAAATAAATATGTTGAAATTTTAATTATGAAATTCATTTACGGGTTTAATCAAAATATATGGAAATATATATATGGAAATATATATATATAATATATATATATATATATATATATATATATATATATAGATATATATATTATATTTATATATATAATATATATATATATATATATATATATATATATATATTTCCCCAAATATTTTGTGACAATAATGAAGTATTTAAAAGATGACAAAAGGCAAAAAACAACAGAAATATAACTCAAAGGGATAGTTAGTTGATATAGGTTGCAGAGTTAATTAGATTTGAGGGGGAAGCTAGAAGCTTTTATGAAGACAACTTCAACCTTTCCAAATCCCAAGGCAGAGGATCAACATTAATGAACCAATTTTTAGATTTGACGGCTGAATATTTTCCTGCAATTTTCTAGTGATTGGTTTTATTTTTAGTTTATTACTCAGGTTTTTTTTTCCGGAAATTGTTAGATATTATTTTGTAATCAGTTCCTTTTTGGAATCTAATATCAATTTAGCATAAAGTATATAAATATATTGTGATAAAGTTGAACGAGGGTTGGAACTTGTATGAAGAAAGTAGACATTTTGATGTAAGTTGTGCATGTACTGAAGTGATCAATTTCATCAATACAAAAAGTTTTTTCCAGGATTACTGTGTCAGGAAATTGGTGTTGTCTTCTCTCATGTGAAATTGTTATTTTCCCAATTTTCCATATGTCTTTTTTGTCTCTTTTGTTTAAAGAAGATTAAGGGCTGAATTTGTTTAAATATAATCTGCTCTGGATTATAAACATTATTCATGTTTTCACTCTGATATTAAGTATAGAATTCATCCTAGGATTCTCTATATTTAATTGAATCTAAATCTTTTCATCCCATTCACTCCACAAATGTTGTAAATATCCAAAAGATTTCCTACCTTGCCTTGTTACATTTTCTTTGTCATTTGTGTATTTGATCACCCACAGACTCATGACACCATGCCCAGTGGACATTCCCTACAGCTTCCAACCAAAACTTTAAAAACCAAACTCATAAGTCAATAACTAGCCTAATATCTCAAAACAGAAATCTAAATCAAATAGAGAGATCCCTCTCTGAAGATGGAAGGGCTAAATCCCAACTTTATAAGTGGTTTTGTGGTTACCTTTGGGTTTCTCTCCACAACCTTGGGAAATTATGGAGTGATAATAGGGAGGTTAGGAGAAATCATAGTCTTTCTTGAATAAATATTATTTTCTCTTGATGTGATAGTTGGTATTCCCAAGAAGCTTCTAGAAAAATATTGAGAAGATGAAGGATCAAGGTGCGATTATAAAAATAATAAGGACAAATCATTAAGGGGTTCTTGGTTCTTAATTTATCCTTAGAATTTCTCTCATTATCTCTCACTCAAAAATTCGATTTGGAAAGAGAAATGGTGGCGGAACCCAAAGAGGTTTATACCTTGTTGGATAATATAAAACAAAGGATTGGTTGTTTCTCAGTGGGTGTAGCCCAAATTGGGTGAACGAAGTATATCAGTGTCTCTCATGTTTTATTCTTTTATGTGTTTGTGTTTCTACAATATTTTAGGTGTTCCATTTCTCTATTAATTAATTTCTAATGACTGGTATTAGAGCAGAAGGTCTATTTGGCCGATAAACATGTAGGAAATAAGGGTTCTTGTTTCGAGTGGGAGAAATGGCGAAAGATGGTACGTTTAGGGTAAAGAAATTCAATGCAAAAAACTACAATCTATGGAATATGAAAATGGAGGATTATTTGTATCAAAAATATCTTTACCTACCATTGAGTAAAAAAGCAATGAAGCCAACAAGTATGACGAACAAATAATGGGAGATTATTGACAATATGGCTGTTCCTGAAAATGTTTGTGGGCTTCAAAATTTAAAAGGAAATGACAACAGAAGGTCTAATGATGACATTGGCCAAACTATATGAAAAACTCTTGGTGTTAGACAAGGTATTTCTTATGAAGCATTTATTTAATATGAAGATGTCAAAAGTTGTATATGTTGTTGATCATTTAAATGAACTTTAACACAGTTACCAGTCAATTAAATTTTGTAGGGGTAAATTTTGATGATGAAGTTAGGGCTCTATTATTTTTGTGCTCATTGCCAGAAAGTTGGAATGAACTAGCCATGGCCATAAGTAATTATGTCTCTGGATCTAGTACTTTAAAGTTTGATGATGTTTTTGGTGTTATCCTTCGAGAGAAAATGGGATGGAAAATATCACTTAAGACAACATGTAATGCTTTGACTATAGAGACTAGGGGAAGAAAGATAGAGAGAGGAAAGAGCGCGAGACATCGCAATAAGTCAAAGAAAGGAAGATCCAAATCCAGATCGGGGATTGATCTATTTTTGTATGATTAGTTTTATTGTGCTAATAACAATTACAAATTTATAAACATATGCTTTCTTATTGCTTCTTATGTTGAGGTTTCATTCGCTGTTTATGTATGCAATCAGGTAAATTTCCTTAAGTTAAAAGTGACATTCATGAGAAAAATAGCTTCAAAACAGAAATACTAAACAACAAATATACACAGTGTAGCAAACCATCAAAGAGACACATTAACGCAGTGTTTTGATGAAGGATTTCACCCCTCCTGGGCTACATCTCCTTGATCTAGCTTCGCAGTGTTTTGATGACGGATTTCACCCCTCCTGGGCTACATCTCCTTGGTCTAGCTTCCATGGCTTGGGCCTCTGTATTAGCTTAATATGGAAAAAATGATGTTTACAAAGCTCTATGGATCCTGATACCTAGACCATAGTGCTCATAATGTCCAAATTAACTAAGAACACCTCTTTCTGAGCTCAATTTGTTCGAAAATTGACTTCTCTAGAGCTCAGTCAGTCTTTTCCTACATTTTCTCCTCTAATTCTGGAACATCTCTAGTTACGCCGCTAAATTTGGTGGCAGACCTAAATTTAGGGTCACTGGAATTTACAACCAAACCAACTCATAGTTAATTAAGGCTTAATTGTGCTTAATTAAATTCAAAACTAGATTAGCGCTAAACAACCCGTAACCTCTGGTGGCTTAAAAGACTTGGTCACATGTAACGGTTATGTTGCATTGAATGTTGGAGCAGAACCGTCGAAGTTAATTGAAAATTTGAGGTTAAGGTGTTCACATGAGAGTTAATGGCGCGGTTTTGGACGAGTCCATTACCTTGACCGTCGGGGCTATGTATCGTTCACATGCTAACTGTTGGAGTGTTGTATGGTTGGAGTTTGTCGGAGTTAACGTTACCATTTTTGGTTCTATATATTGTGTTCACATGGGGGGAGGGCTGGCCCTCCCCTAACTTCCAACCTCCAAATGATTACAACTTAAATATATGTGGAGAATAGATAGGGTAAGAACTACCCGGTAGCATAGTTAGTAAGGCATATGGTCTACGTGCGATAGGTCATGGGTTAGACCCCAAATACTGCCAATAAATTTTGATCCATAGTTAGACCTCCAATTCGACTTTTGGGAGGTGCCATGTGGCGGCCTCCGGGCTTGCCATATGGCATTCTTCCATTGGTCCAAAAATGAACAAATAAAAATGCGCCAACAAACCACTGTACAATCCAACCAGATAATGCCACTTGTCGATCCCTGATTTGTTGCTGACCAATGTTGACCATGCCTATTCCCCTACCACGTTAGTAGTACGGATTGTTGACTGTGCAGTGACTGGGCATTTTTTTTTTTTTGCAAATTTCCCCTATTTAGCAAAGCGATCAGAACATAATAACTTTCTCATACAAACTCGGTTTTCGACGAAACGAGTTGCGTTAGGATCATTTTTTCGAGACGAACATGGTCATTCAGGTTTTGAGCCATTCTAAGAACTTTGATTTTTGAGCTAAATACTGAGCACCTAATCATTCCTCCCCACTAGAAGCCTTTTGGACCCCAAAATATGCTATAAATTGTTCAACAAGTGAGGGTACAACTCCCTCACCTTCTCGGTCTACAACCATTTGGCTTGAGAAGGCTTTTTCCCTTGAGTCCCACTCTAAGGTATTCAACATCCCCTCTCTTTGAAGTTTTGGTTCTTTTGTCAAGTATGAGATCTTGTTGAAGCTCATCTAGATATTCTGGTGAGAAATAATCTATTGATGGCATCTAAACATGCTCTCCTTGATCATCAATCAAAGGAGGCTCAAACAATCTCAAATTTTCAACATTAACAACAGAGTATATTTGCATATAAGGAGGCAAATCAAGCTTAAATGCATTGTTACCAATATTTTCCAGAATTTTATAAGGACCATAACAGATTGGTTTAAGCTTTTTACCTTCCCCTTGAAGTCTCTCTTTGCTAATATATAACTAAAATTTATCGCCAACTTGAAATTTGTGATCAACCCGGTGTTTGTCATGCCTTGCCTTGTAACTACTTTGACTTTTCTCAAGCTGTTCTTGCACTGTATGATGTATCAATTGAATTTTCTCTATGGAGTTCCTTGCCTTATCGATGTCATTGTGACCATCGATGGTGACATATTTCTCAAAGATGAAGTCCAATGGCGATCTTGGCAAGTACCCATAACATGCCTCAAATGGCGATGTGTTTGTGGAAGAATTCTTTGCCCTATTGTATGCATGTTGTATGTAATGCAACTTTTCATCCCACAAATTGGGATGTTTACTTCAATATCCTCTAAGAATATGAATAACTATTCTATTGACCACCTCGGTTTTTCCATCTATTTGTGGGTGAAAGGTTTTACTCTTCTTCAACTTTGTGTCCATCATGTCCCACAAATTTGACCAAAAATTCCCAACAAATCGAGAATCTTGATAACTTACAATAGAAGTAGGAAGACCAAAATGAACCCAAATGTTTTGGAAGAAAAGATGAGCTATTTTTCAGTTTTAATTTAATTTTTACATGGTGTTAGTATGCACATCTTGTTGAACCTATCTACAACTACATACAAGTAATCATGACCTTTCCTTGACAATGGAAGACCTCCTACAAAATACATTGAGATACTCTCCCATGGACGTGAAGGTACCGAAATTGGAGTGTATAAACCAAGTTTCCTATTGCTAGGCTTACTTGTAGCACATAAATACCATCCTCTTATGAAACGAGAAACATTATCTAACATGTGTGGCCAATAACAATACCTTTGAAGATTTGCTATTGTCTTGCCTAAACCAAAGTGTCTAGCAATCAATGAAGTGTACGCCTCCCTTATGATACTATTTCTTTCTCCCTGTGGAATACACAACTTGCCCAAGTGATACAACAAATCGTTATGTACATGATAATCCAACTCTTCAATTTGATTTCCTTGACTCAAGCTTGCATATACTTCTTGAAATTCACTATCATTTGCATATTGTTCTATATAACTTTCATGCAAAACAGAATTATGTTGAGTATAACAGATGAATTTACAATAGGCCTTGAAAGAATATTAGCTACCTTATTGTATATTCCCTTTTTATACCCGATAAAAAAATGAAATTGTTGTAGAAAACCCATCCATCTGAAATGTCGTGACTGCTACAACTTTGATTGTGACTGTAAATATTACAATGGTTGATGGTCAGTATGGATGATGGTCTCCTTTCCCATCAAATAGTGCTTCCATTTCTTAACACTTTGTACCAATGCATACAATTCTTTGTCATATGTGGGATAATTAGTTACAGCTCCATTAAATATTTCATAACGAAATGAAATGGGCTTACGATGTTGCAATAGAACTATTCCCATGGCATAATCGCTTGCATCCATTTGAATCTCGAATGGTTGTCTAAGATCTAGAAATGCCAATACCGGTGCTGAAATTATCTTTTGCTTCAAGGAATCAAATGCTTTTTGTTGTACATCTCCCCAATGGAAGAATTTTTTGACACTTGTCAATGCATGTAATGGAGCTGCAATGGAAGAAAAATTAGCAATAAACTTTCTCCAATATTGTGCTGCCCCTAAAAATCTTCTTACCTCTATAACTGTATTAGGCTTGGGCCAATTCAGAATGACCTCAACCTTAGAGGGATCTATCTTCAGCTCACCTCCTCCAGCAATGTGTCCCAAATACACTAAAGAAGTCTTGCCAAATTCACACTTCAACATCTTTAAAAACAATTGTTCTTTTCTCAAGACATCAAGTACTTTGTTTACATGCATGACATGTTCATCTCTTGACTTGCTGAATATGAGGATATCATTTAAGTAGACAATGACAAAGTCATCTAGAAATTGTTTCAATACATTATTCATTACCCTCATGAAAGTAGCTAGAGCATTTGTAAGACCAAAAGGCATAACAAGCCACTCAAACAATCCTTGTTTAGTTTTAAATGCAGTTTTCCAAATGTCTTCTTCAGCTATCCTAACTTGATGATAACCACTTCGTAAATATAACTTAGTTAAATACTTTTCATACCTCAACTGATCAAGCAAATCATCAATTCTTGGGAGTGGATAATGATTCTTTACCGCGATTTTCTTCATTGCATGGAAATCTACACACATGCGCCAAGTTCCATCCTTCTTTAGCACCAAAACAATGGGCGAACCAAACGGTGAAGTAGATGGGCATATGATACCTTTGCTCAGAAATTCTTGAATTTTCTTTTTGATTTCCAAGCTCTCCATAATAGACATGCGATACATGCCAATGTTTAGAAGTGGAACATCCTGTGGCAACTGAATCTCATGTTGAATTCCCCTCTTGGGAGGCCGGAACCATCTCGCCATGCTTCCTTACCACATCAAACAAATCAGATTTCAATTTATCATCACAACCTTCAAAATATTCATAATAAATATCATTCTTTTTCTTGATCATGAGAAGCACAAAATTTTTACTTGTATTTACTAGTCCCTTCATCTGCCCCACATTAACTAAAGAATTGTTCAGCTTTTTATGATGGGCTCTCACTATGTACTCCACCCCATTCTTAAGCAATATGTATTTGTTGTCATGGTGATAAAATATTGATTTCCTATCATACAAATAAGGACTACCCAAAATGATTCCTGAGATATCAAGTGGAACTACATCTAACTCAACTTCATCAATGAACTTTTCAGTAATGGCAAACTTGAATAAACACTTCCTTGTAACCTGTAAATTTGCATTGTTAACTATCCAACCCAATGGATATGGCTTATGATGAGGTACAGTTTTAAGGTTTAGTTTTTAACCAAGTCTTATGAAATCAAGTTCGATTATGACCCACTATAAAAAAATGCATAAACCTTTTGTATGATTTGAAATCACTCTAACATGAAACAACTCTATTCTTGACTCTTCATTTGGAGTGTTCTTTTGACTATGTGATGAACTAGTGCTTGCAAAAATTTCTTTTCCTTTTGTAACCATGGCTGAAATCTTGGTCTCATCACCAGAATCTAAACCAAGGTCATGTTGTGTGGCTTGACTTAAGGGCCAAGTGATATGAGAAAATCCCAACACAAACCTGCGGTAGAAGTTGGCAAGACCTAGAAAGTTGCGGAGCTCTCTTAGAGTGGTTGGAGATGGCCAATCCTGAATGACTCAGATCTTGGTTGGATCCACATGCACCCCCTGTTCATCAATAATGTATCCTAGATACTGAACTTGGGTCATGCCAAAAGTGCATTTCTCCAAATTCGCACATAACTTGAATTGTCGTAGTGTTTGGAGAACCTGTCGGATGTGGTGGAGGTGTTCTTCCCAACTCTGGCTGACGATCAGGGTTTCATCCAAGTATACCACTACAAATGAGTTGGTGAATGGCCACAAGATGTCATCCATTAGCCTCACAAAGGTTGCAGGAGCATTTGTCAATCCAAAAGGCATAACCAACCATTCAAAAAGGCCCTCCTTGGCTTTGAAGGCAGTCTTCCACACATCAGAGGGTTTGATTGGTACCTGGTGATATTCTGACTTCAAATCGATCTTACTAAAATATTTCCCCCCTTCAGTTGGTCCAGGAGGTAATCAATCTATGGGATTGGGTACCTATTATGGATAGTGATCTTGTTCAGCACCCGATAGTCGATACAGAATCTCCAAGTCCCATCCTTCTTCTGTACCAACACGAGCAGGCTCCCACAGGGTGATGAACTCGGACAGATGTGACCTTTCTGTAGTAGCTCCTGAATCTGCCTCTTGATTCCATCGTTCTCCATAACAGAGCGCCGATAGATTGGACCATTGGGCAGCGATGCACCTGGGGTCAAATCGATGGAATGCTTAACCTGACAGTGCATAGGAACCCCTACGGGAGAGGTGAAGATGTCCTCGTACTCCTTCACGACCTTGTCCATCTCTAGTTGTCGTGCGAAGGGGTCCTGTCTGGAGGTCATGGCCACCGTATTCTTCTTTCCTTGAGGACATATCATCAGGAAAACAAATTTCCTAGTTTTGGAAATGAGCTTACTGCATTGTTTTGCAGTAACCAAAGAGATGGCGGTAGGTGGTGCTACCTCTGGTATCCTGTACAAATTATTTCCCAAAGTAACAATAATAGCATGGGGCCTTGATTCATACACAGCATGTCGCTTCCACAAGTATGGTTGTCCTAATAATACATCACAAACTTCAAGGGAAGCAATGTCACACAATACCTCATCCATGAAGGGCTTGATGTTGTATAGAAGGCAACACTGCTGGCTCACACAAAGATCTCGTCCTTGGTGAAGCCACCCGATGGTGTACGGTTGTGGATGTGTTGTGGTCGGTAAGCCCAGCCGCTTCACGACCTCTGATGAAATGAGGTTCTTTTGTCTCTCGCTATCGACAATGAACTGTAGCAAGGATCCCTTTACCCACATCTGGGAGTGGAAGAGATGCTCCTCCTCCTCTGGATCTTTGGGTTCCTCCTTCTAGATCTTCATGGTGGCAACAGTGGTGTTGGGCTCCACATCAATTATTTGCTTCCCTTTGTCATTCCCCTTATCAGGTTCTGATTCAGAGTCGGAACATGCATCTGATTCTGAAACCTTTAACTCAGCCACTAGTGACTGCTTGGCCCGACACTCACTTGTTTTGTGAGTGGAGCTCTTATGGAACTCACACCAATTTCCCGTGTCCTTTTTCAGCTTCACAGCGTTATTCTTTGCTTGTAGCTTTGGAAGGCTCTCTTGGGCCTCCCCGCCTTGGCTTTGTCCTTTATTCTACAATTTGGGGGCACCTTTCCCTTCATTCAGATTCGCAAATCCAAAGCCTCGCTTGTTCTGTTTAAACTTTTTCTTGACCTTGATGGCATATCGGTATGCCGTGCTGAGTGAGGAGATGACCAAGAATTCTATTTATTCTTGGATATACTTGTGTAGGCAGTCATGGTATTCGAGTACCAAATGCTGCTCTGAATCCTTGATACCCAACTTTGTGCGAAGGGCATGGAGAATATTGGTAAACTCTAGCACGTCTTGGTCCCTTCCCTGTCGTAGCGTGGTCCACTTTATGTATTGATCCTCATAGCTTTTGACAGGGTAGTACTGCTTCTTTATGGCATCCCGAAATGAATTCCAAGTGGGTGCGGCTGAAAATAGTGAGCCTGTACTTTCATCCTTCTGCTCGCAGTAGGTTTCCCACCAGTCGTTGACGTGGGGGGTTGCTTTGAGAAGAGCGAAAATAATCTTTTCCCGACTGGAAAAATCATGAACAGAAAAATAACCCTCTAGCAGATTCAACCATTTATCAATGACATCTACATCTATCTGACCCTTGAATATGGGGATTTCAAAATTAACTTGTACCTTAAACGGTGTGGTGTTTCCAGAGTAGCTGTTGGAAGTCGATGTGTCGCCCCTGGGTAGCTGCTAAAGGATCTGGGCAAAGTTGTCCATCATCGCATTCCTTTGTCGCTCAAGGGCTTCTTCGAGCAAGATTTTGATAGGATCTCCTGCCCCCTCATCTTTCTTTTCATTCGCCATGGGAGGCCGTCAGGATTTGCAAGGCTGGTCTTTCAAATGTTCGACCAGTTCAAACCCTAACTCCTTATATCCTGACCTTGTTGGGGACATGCAAAGAAAAATAGAGAAAAAGCAGAATGCTCTAATACCATTGATCCGAATCTAAACAGGAATGCAACAAATTACAGAGATAACCATAAACACAAATATGCAACGAAAATAATACTTCATTTTGTTAATGTAAAATACTGAAATATGCTTACAAACAGAAATGGAAATAAACCAGCTAGGGCGATGGTAGCTTATCTCTGACAAGCGATGTGGCGGCTACATGCCTCTGAACTGTGTTACAATGAGGCTTGAATGCTATTTATGTTGAGAAACAATGGAAAACCCTAAACATCCAAAAGCCTAACCCTAGAAGATGAAGCGCCAAACTGTGGGCCCCGTTTGGGTAAATTGGTACATCAACTTCTCGAGGTCATAACTTTGGCATACGATCTCCATTTGACACGCATAATATCTCGTTAGAAAGATCTATCCAATAAATACAACTTTGGGAAGAGCAACATCAGTCCATGGACCCATCTTGCTAAAAATAGTTCTGGAAGTTCAGGACTCGAAAAACTGCTAAAAATAGTAAATTGTGCTATAATTAAGGAAACTGAAAAACTAAAAGAAAAAATGGTGGGGGTGCAAGTGGACTTGGCGAGTGGCCACCAATATCCACCTGGATCATTGTCACCTTGACCGCCGGGGTTATATATCATTCACATGCTAACTCTTGGAATGTTGTATGGTTGGAGCCCATCAGAGTTAACGTTACTATTTTTAGTTATATATATTGTGTTCACATGGGGGCAGGGTTGGCCCATGGGCTAGCCCTCCCCTAACCACTAACCTCCAATTGATTACAACTTAAATATATGCTGAGAATAGATAGGGTAAGAACTACCTGGTAGCATAGTTGGTAAGGCGTATGGTCTACGTGCAGTGGGTCATGGGTTTGACCCCGACTAACGCCAATAAATTTTTCTCCACAGTTAGACCTCCAATCTGACCTTTTGTAGGTGCCACGTGGCAGCCTTTGGGCTTTCCACGTGGCATTCTTCCATTGCTCCAAAAATGAACCAATAAAAACGCGCCAACAAACCACTGTAATCCAAACAAATAATGCCACTTGTCAATCCGTGATTCGTTGTTGACCATGCCTAGTCACCTGCCACGTCAGCAGTATGGATTGTTGACTGTGCAGTGACTGGGCATTTTTTCTACAAATTTCGTCTGTTTAGCAAAGCGATCAGAACACAATAACTTTCTCATATGAACTCAGTTTTTGACGAAACAAGTTGCATTAGGATCATTTTTCCAAGACATATGAAATCGTTTAGGTTTCGAGTCATTCTGAGAACTTTTATTTTTGAGCTAAACACTGAGCACCTGATCAAGGATAGTGTGCTATAAATGTGGGGAGAAGGGAAACCTGAAGAAAGACTATAAATCTCGAAAGGAAACAGAAGAAGATGGATAACAAGAGAAGATTCATGAAGCGAATGTGACAGGTGATGTGTTGCAATATGCTTCGATTATTTCATTAGAAAATATTATTGATGCCTAAGTGTAGATTCAGGGGCTTCATTGCATGCCACACTTGATAGGAAACATTTTCAAGGCTATGTCCAAGGATATTTTGGACAAATTTGTTTGGGTGATGATAAACCCTATAAAATCATTGGAATGGGTAAGGTACTTATAAATAAACAGAATGGAAACCTATTATTTTTAGAGGAGGTAAAGCATGTTCTAGATCTAAAGAAAAATCTAATTTGAATAGGGAAATTGGGAGGTGAAGGATGTGTAACTACATGTATAGATAAAACCTGGAAGGTCACAAAAGGAGCCCTAGTAATAGAAAAAGGAGAAAATGTTGGTACATTGTATTTATGATATTGTATAACTAATTTTTTTAATGCTTTAACCTCCAAAACAATAGATATGGAACTCTGGCATCATAGGCTTGGACACATGATTGAGAAGGGGATATAGATTCTTCACTCAAGGAATTTGTTGCCAAGTTTGAAGAATGTTGATTTGGATTTATGCGAGAATTGTGTTTATGGAAAATAGAAGAGAGTCATATTTCTTAGAGTTGGGAAAGAAAACAAGAGTGAAAAAATAGATCTTGTGCATACAGATGTATGGGGTCCTACACAGGTATCATCTCGCAGTGGATCTCATTATTATGTTACTTTTTTTTTATGACGCCACTAGGAAAACTTGGGTATATTGTATTCGAAATAAGTCTGATGCCTTTGATACTTTTAATAAATGAAAAAAAGTGGTTGAGAATGAGATAGGAAAGAAGTTGAAATGTCTCAGATCAGATAATGGAGGTGAATATTGTAGCGGGGGGTTTGATAATTACTGTTCATAGCATGGAATTCATAGAGAGAGTAAAATTCTAGGAACACCACAAGAAAATGGTATGTCAAAAAGGATGAACAGGAAAATCATGGAGCATGCAAGATGCATGAGATCGCGTGTGGGATTTCCCTTACAATTTTGGTAGACATTTTGATATTGTTGTTTATCTAATAAAAATAAGGCCTTCAAGTCCCTTGGATGGGGGTATTCCAGAGGATCCATGGATAGGTAAAAAGGTAAACTACTCATTTCCAAATAATTTTGGTTGTGAAGAGTTTGTCCACATTAATAAAGAAAATAGAACAAAGCTTGACGAAAAAGAAAAAAAGTGTATCTTTATTGAATATGGTTTTAATGAGTTTGGTTATCACTTATATGATTATGAAAACCATAAAATCATCAGGATTAGAGATGTGGTATTCAATGGAAGGGTCTTGTACAAAGATCAATTATAGGAAAAGAAACATGAAAAAGACAAAATAAAATACACACTACTTGATGAGATCACAGAAAAAGTAAAGTCAAAGGTGCTAGGAAATCATAACAATCAATAACAACAACAGCAACAAGCACATACCACTTCTTCTAGTCTTGTTAGAAGATCTACCAAGTTAAGTAGACCCATTGAATGATATTCTCCTTCATTATATTATGTATTGTTAATTGATTCTAGTGAACCAGAAGGATATGAAGAAACAATGCAAGTAGAAACTAGGAAGAAGTGGAAGCAAGCCATGAAGGAAGAGATGGACTCGTTGGTACATAACCAAACCTGGGACTTAGTCAATTTGCCTGTAGTTAAAACAACATTGCAGAATAAATGGGTTTACAGGTTGGAAGAAGAAGATGGAGGAAAACAAAGGTATAAGGCTAAACTTATAGTGAAGGGGTTTGCACAAAAGATAGGTATAGGCTTTGATGAAATATTTTCTCCTGTTGTTAAAATGAATTCAATAAAAACTATTTTATGTCTAGTGGTATCAGAATATTTGCACCTTGAACAATAAGACGTAAAGACGACCTTTCTTTGTGGGGATTTAGAGGAAAATATCTATATGCAACAACCACAAGGGTATGAGGTCAAAGGGAAGGATAAATTAGTGTGCAAGTTGAAGAAGAGCTCGTATGGCTTAAAATAGGATCTAAGGCAGTGGTATCTAAAATTTGACAGGTTTATGTTTGAACAAGGTTATACTAAATGTCACTCTGACCACTGTATTTATCTTAAGAAACATAATGATGGCAGCTATATTATATTGTTATTGTATGTAGATGATGTGCTTGTTGCAGGGTCTAACATGCATGAAATTAATGTGCTTAAAGGAAAATTGGTTAATTCATTTGCAATGAAGGATTTGGGTGTTGCAAACCAAATCACTGGTATGAGAATAACTAGAGACAATTAAAATCACAAATTAACATTGTCTCAAAGTGAATACATAGAAAAGATGTTGGAAAGATTTAATATGTAGAATACAAAACCAGTTAATACACCTTTGGGTATCAATTTCAAACTAAGTAAGGATATGTGTCCCAAGAAATAGGAAGATATGGATTATATGTCTAAAGTTTCATATGCATGAGTAGTTGGAAGCTTAATGTGTGCAATGGTGTGAAAAAGGTTGGATATTGCACATGCAGTGGGAGTTGTGAGCAAGTATATGAACAATCCAGGAAAATATCATTGAATGGAAGTGAAGTGGATTCTCAGGTATTTGAGAGGTACCACTAATCAAGCATTATGTTTTGGAGGCTCAAACATTTTTTTATAGGGATATGTTGATGAAGATATGGCAGATGATAGAGATAACAAGAGGAGAACCACAAGGTATGTGTTTACTGTGGGTGGAACAACTGTCAGTCAGGTTTCAAAATTATAAAACATTGTTGCACTTTCAACAACGGAAGAGGATTATGTTTCTATTACAAAGGCTATTAAAGAAATGATTTGGTTCCAAAGGCTTATGGATGAGTTGGGTAAGAAGAAAAAGATGAACATGTTATATAGTGACTACCAAAGTGCCATGCTTCTTGTAAATAACTCAACATCTCATTCCGAGACAAAACACATACATGGCAAGTACCATTTCGTACGGTCATTTTTGGAAGATGGATAATTGAAGCTGGAAAATGTACACACTAGATAGAATCTTACAAATATCCTTACAAAGGTGGTAACGAGGGAGAAACTGTGTTTCTGCTAAGTTTCAATTGGTCTTCAAGTATGATGGTGAAGATGAGAAATATCCAGGTCCAAGTGGAGGCATTGTCCAATAAGTGAGGCAACAATGGAGTTGATATAATCGGTCTCCAAGTTGGAGATTGTTGGGTGTGGAGCCTGATTATCTTCCTAATTGTTCAGATGTTTTTTTTTTTTGTTTCAACCATGGTTGGATCCTAGTTCATAACAAGGGGTGTGGGGGGGCTTTCCCCCCAACTATTTATTCTCTACACCTACGGTCCCTTGGGTTGTGCTACCACCTCCAGGGCATCCAACTCTATTAGACATGGATTTTCTCAGCATTGAGGCTCTAGGAGTCCCTACTACCACCCTTGGTGTCCATTCCCTGATTGAATAATTTTCCAATTGGATTCACAGTTCCAACATGTTTATTTTATATGCACGTCTTTTCTATGACACTTGACACTTCTCTAAGTCACTCAATGGACCTTGGTTATATGCATGTGATATTTTTAATTATTATTAAATCATATGAGCCCCTTTTATATTCCCATGGAGTCTTATCCCCCCACACTCTTTTTGTCTAACTCAATTTGTAGTCGTAATGTGTTTATTACATGCATATGATAACATATTTACAATACCAAGCTTTCTAGCTTCATAAGATATTTAAATAGAAACATGTGCACACATACATTCCAACCCCAAAACACAAAACACACAAGCACATGGGCACAACAACCCCCAAAAAGAAATCCTTAGCTGACCATCCTAATTGATATGTTCTGGCTCACCAACCTAAAATTTTCATGTATATTTTATTTAGAATCCATAGGTCAAATAGGGGTGTCACATTCCCCTCCCTTTATGTATGATTGTCTTCAATTCGGTTATATATATATATATAATATATATATATTATATAATATATATATATATATTATATATATATATATAATGATATATATAGATATATATAATATAAACAAGATCATCCAAAAAGGTGAGGGTATTCTTCCCTCACTACAACATAATGCTCCCATGTAGCATCTTAAGGAACAAAATGGGTCCAATGCACCTTTACCAAGGTGATGGCTTGATTCTGGAGCACTTAGATTTTATCATCCAAAATTTGCATTGGTTGGACTTGAAAGTTTCCCCGGGGCTCCACCTAAATCATATTCCAACTGATTACATGGTTAGTGTCAGGAACATACTTTTTAAATGATGAAATAGGAAACACATTATGAAGATGCATGGATGTTAGAAATGAAATCCTATATGCAACCAGACTAATCCTCTCCAGGATATCAAACGGCCCACAATATCTCATTGCCAACTTTGTGCAACTGTCCAATTTCAAGGGAATTTTCCTTACCTTCACCCTCAAGAAGACATGATCGCCAATTTTAAATTCCCTGTTTAACCTGTTCTTATCTACATATATTTTCTATCTATCCTAGGTAGGCTTCAAATTTTGCTTAATTTTTATAACTTACTCTACCATTTTCGTGAGTAAGTCTAGATCAATAATGGCCTAATCAATTGGATTGTCCCAACTCATAGGTATGTTCCATTTTCTACCATACAAGCCTCCAGATGGGCTCATCTTCAAATATGCTTGGTACCCATTATTATATTAAAACTCCACCAAATGTAAATATTCCTTCCATTTCGATGATTTATCCATCACATACATCCTCAATATGTCTTTGATAATATTATTGCTTCTTTCTATTTGACCATCTGACTCTAGATGGTATGTTGTGCTAAAATTTGAATCAATTTGAAATCCCTTGAATAATAATGTCCAAAAGTTGGATGTAATTTGTGATCCTTGTCTGAAATAATTTCCTTGGGCATACCATGTAGCTAGAAAATTTCCTTCAAGTAAATCTTAGCAATATTAGCTACCTTTTGTGTTGATTTCATTGGAATAAAAAGGGCAACCTTGGTGAGTTTATCTACCAAAGCAATGATGGAATCATGTTGCTTCACAATTTTGGGCAATTTTGTAATGAAAGCAATAGTAAGAATTTCCCATTTCCACTTAAGAATGGGTATTGGTTGTAACAATCCAGCTGGGTTTCTATATTCAATTTTAACTTTTTTACATTCCAAGTACCTGGCTATATAAGCAACGACTTCGTTCTTCATACCTGGCCAAAAGTATTGTTACTTAACTATTGAGATTTTCTTTTGGTGCCCTAGATTCCCATCATAAAGTATCTATGCACCTCATATAAAGCTAAATTTCTCAGTCCCTGGGAGTTTGGCACATAAATCATGCCCTTATAAAAAAGGATTCCATCTTCTCCTATTTTATGATCCTTGTGCTTGGGTTGTAATTTATCTTGTTATGGGTTGTTTTTATTGCCCTGTATTATTGATCTAAATTCCAACCTCTAAAATTATAATTTTTAAATCAGATTTACATAAGCTTATGGTTGTAGCATGCATTGTATGCACCCTTATGTTAAGTGCATTAGCCACTTTATTTTCCTTGCCCTTTATGTACTTAATTTCAAATTCATAATCAACCAACAATTCCAACCATTTAATTTGTCTGGAATTTAAATTTGGTTATCCAAGAAAATGTTTCAACCCATTGTGGTTGGTTTGTAATTTAAATCTCTTTTGCATGAGGTGATATCTCCACATTTTCAATGCATGTATAATGGCTTCCAGGTCCAAATCATGACTGGCATAGTTCTTTTCATACTCTTTTATCTTCTTGGATTCATAACATATCACATGACCAATTTACATGAGAACTCCACCAAGTCCTTCTTTACATGCATCTGTGCACCCAATAAAGTATTAATTTGTATCAACTATCTTCAATATAGGTGCACTTGTTAATAGCCTCTTTAGTTGTTGAAAGGTCTATTTTATGGGACCATTCAAATTTCATGCCTTTCTTTTGCAAAGAAGTAATAGGGTGAGCTATTTTTTATAATTCCTCAATAAATATTCTATAGTAGCTTGGTAACCCCGTGAAACATCTCACCTTTAACACATTATTGGTGTTGGAAACTCCTTGATTGCTTTAACCTTTTTTGTATCTACCACTATCCCTTCCTCTGGAATGATATGAACCAAATAATGAATTTTTATTTGATAAAATGAGCACTTGTGGGAAACCAAGAAAGGCACGCCCCTTTTGAGGCAACTCATAATGAGGAAGGAAACATCTAATAATGTATTTGATGTTTCTAAAATATGTATTTGTTTTTTCTCATGTAAACTTGTTGGGGGACTTAAGAAGGGAAGGCAATATCTAAATAAGGTTGTGTTGTTTCCATGAAAAACTATTTGTAATCAAGTTAATAAGAAGGCACCTTACTTATAAAAGGAAACCTCTCCCTCATAATAGAATGGTGGCATTATTTTTAGGATCTTGTTATTTCAATCTTTCATGTATGATTAATAATTTTTAGATATGCATGTAGATCAACTTGCTCAACTTGGAATAAAATTGATTCTCTCTAGGTAATTGTAAAACCATCCTCAAGTGTTGTTCATGCTCTTTCCCATATTTAGAATACTCTAAGATGTCATCCAAGAATACAATAATAAACTTTTCTAAATAATTCAAAGAAAATCCATTCATGAGGCACATGAAAAAACCTAGCACATTAGATAACTCAAATGGTACAACTACAAACTCATAATTCCCATATTAAGTTTGAAATTTCATCTTACTGCATCCTCTTCCTTAATTTTTACATGATGATAACCTAATCTCAGGTTGATTTTGGAAAACACATTAGCTTCCCTGAGCTAGTCAAATAAGTCATCTATTTATGGCAATGGGTCTTTGTTATTTACTATAACTTTGTTCAAATGCCTATAATCTATGCATACTCTTAGTCTACCATCCTTCTTTTAATAAAAATGAATGGGTCACCCCAAGGTGATACACTTGGGTGCATGTACCCTTTCTTTAAGAGCTCCTCTAGTTGAATTTGTAATTATTTAAGTTCTAGTGTGCTCATAATGTATGGTGTTTTATACATTGAAGCAACCCCATTTACCAAGTCTATAGATAATTTGATGTTTCATTTAGGTGGTAACCTTGGAATTTTGGAAAACACATCCTCAAATCCCTTAAGTACTAGGTGGTCCTCAATTTTTGATCCCCAACTATCTCTCCCATGTGGGATACATAAATTTAACACACATTTCTAAAATTTCTCTTCAGTTTCATGTCTAGTATTTCCATCATATAAATCAGCCTTGTAATTCCCTACACTTGTCTTCACTTCCCTTCTTCATCAAGGTAAGTAAATGTTTTACTGTAATAGTCTAATATTCCATGATGTTTTACGAAATACCATTAGGATTTCCTCCAAGCCTTTTTCCTTTAGCATATTTTTTCCATGTCCATTTAACTCTATTCTAGCATTACCCATGCTAATGGTCATGGATCATACCCCTTATTCATGGTTGTAGGGTCCCTGAGAATCACCCATACTCCTAGTCCTCATGTTGGTCCTACCTTATAGGCCACCTGTAGCCTCCCTTTGAAAATTTTAGGAAATCCCCTATCTCAATTCAAAATTCTTGTTGATAGGCATATTCTCTTTCTCAATATATTTCTATCGACTATATGTTTTCTCAAATCCAAGTCCTAAGTTGAAAGTTATGGTCTCTGAAATGTTTTGGCCTATTTACTCTAATTTTCCTTATTTTGTCACAACACACTATTTTCAATTTCCTGAATAACTATGCATTCAAATTTTCAAATCTAGATCCATGGTTTGGTTTTATAGTCCCTTATCTTTCCATTAATTGCTTCAGTTCCCCAATATAAGCTTTGGCTACTGAGTTACTAATATTGAATGTTAATCTAAGATGGTCAAGTAAGTGTTAATTCTAATTGTGGACCCCCTCTTCTCTTGTTAAACTTTGACTATGAGGAGGGCCCACAATTGATCAGAACTGTTAGATCCATCATTGTTGTGGATCAGTGGTTATATGCCTCTTTAACTTGTGCTTTCGACCCTTTTTCCAAATTTACATAAAATTTCCACAAATTCTTGTTTTCAAAATTTTATGACATGGTCTTCCATGAAATATCTAATTATGATTTATGGGTTGTATATTGGCTCTACAATTTCCCAATTGTTACCATTACTTGACCTTGTGACAAATTTTGTGCATGATTTGATATGAAATGCTTACAAATTTGGGGATTTTCCCAAATTTCCCCAAATACCTCCATGACCAACTCTATAACTCCTTGAATTCAATGAAATACAATTTCCCAAGCTTAATTTCTTCCATGGATGCTCTACAATTCATAAATTTGGCCAATTACTAGCCTAAATTCATGCATAAAAATGGTTAAAATTGGAAGTTATTAACCCTTGGACATCAATTTCCTCGAATCTCTAATAAAGTTTCCTCAATCCCAATTTGGAAATTTTGACAAATACTTGGTAGGCATCCTAATACCGACATTTTTCAAACACTTTGTAAGAAAAATTTATTTTTTCCAATTTAGAATAAACATTCTGTCAAAAATTTTCCCAATTACAAACCTAGTGTTGCAATTGTGGCTTTGATACCACCTGTAACATCCCTATCCCATTATCAATTTATTATAGCTATCAACTAAGGCCTAATTTTGTGCCCATTATCACTGTAAGAAGTTTCCTAGGTACTTTCCCCTTTTCTAGGAAATTCTAGGTTGGTGAAATGCATATCTAAGTTCCCTCTAGATGTAATTTCTCATAATAGACATAACATGCTTAATTCATTTATTTGCACGTGATAATTAGAGATTCACACATGAAACATATGAAATAATACATGAATAATTGAATCATAATTAATTCAATGTTATCAATGTACTTATTTGATAAAATGGTCAACTGACTGCAGAGCTTCGACATTCCACCTAGTCATTGACCACACTATTCATTTTTACTCAACATCGGGTCACCCCTAAGTTGGGGCTTTGAATCCATGGGGCATCAACTTGCAAAAATATTGGTACATGTCCAGTACCATCAACTAGCCACGGTACTTGCTGTAGCGACTGCAACACCCTCCAAAATTTTGGCCTACATCCAAATTTTAGAGCCTTCCTTGGCTTTTGCCCTGATGGTTGCAAACACTTGAGCTCATTCCATGAGCTCTTGTTGAGTCTTTGCACCCTTTTTGCTTGATTGACCACCAATCGTCTTTTAGCATGCTGATTGCTTTATTATGCTTGTGATCTTAATCTGGCAATTTAGAAGGTTTGTCTCTGTGTGCATGAGTTTATTTTTCTCTATGAACATTGGTCATACTCACACACAAATTTGCAAGCACTATCATGCAAGTTTCATCATGGTCGTGCAAAGATCTATCTCAAGTGTCGCACTTGTCACTCTTAACTTTTAAGACAGTCTCACTGAGCACATGTTTGTCTTGTTGGTTTAAGGTGTCTGGTTGTCAAGTCATGTTAAGTGTGTGATCACAATGTCATGTATGCACAAGTTCATGCGCTCTCACACTTAGCCATATTTCCTGAAAATCTTTTGACCAAACAACCCTCCTTCAACCGAACCCTGATTGAGCTGCACTGCACAGTCTCAACTCTCAGTTACCCTGTCTCCTGCCTAGAACTATGCAGAGTTTGAGGATGTCCTCTGGGGCAACCTCCACTACGCAATCTTGGAAGTGAGCAAGTTGACTGTCTCCCAGAACTACGTAGAAGTTGTCCCCAAGTCTGATTCAATCTATGCTTCCCACAAGATCACTCATCAAGCCTCCCTCTGGTCTACCAGAAACCTGAACTACATTGTGACCTTGGGCTACACTTCTCTCCAAAACTGCACAAACATACCTACCTGATTGCCCTGCACTGCCTGCAGAAACTGCACAGTCATGTGAGTTAGGCCTCTACTACCTGACAGTGCATTTTTCCAAGAAATTGCACATATCTGACTGAGATTCCCCCTTGCTGGCTTGCTCTGCTTTATCCCTGAAAATTTCATAGTTTTGACTAGCACTCTCCCTCCTACCCCTCTTTGCACTCACCTCGGAAACTACACAGTGGTGTCGAGAAGGACCCTACTACCTGTACGACACTATCCCTCAAAACTGTGCAACTGTGACCGACAGCTCCCCATAGCCCGATCCAACCTTGCTCTCGAAAACTACATAGAAATGTTTTCCAGTGCCTTCTATTGTTCGCTTTGTCTTCCTCGGAGAAACTGAACAGATTCCCAATTGCACCCTCAGATGACTTGTCCAGTCCTCATCCTGAAAACTGCACAGAATTGCCCAGCAGTTCCTCCCGACACCCTGCCTTGCCTTCCTCCCAGGAACTACGTAGTTCTGTCCAACTGGGTTCTACCTTGTAGTTTTCATTGCTTTCCTGGATTGCACAAATCTACTTCCCAGTGACATTCACGCAGTTTTTCCCGATAGTTCTCTGGAGCCTCTCATCCCAACCTGAGTTATGCTTTGCGTAGTTTAAGTGCCTTTTCCTCCCTCCCAGTCACCTACACCCGAAATAGAAAACAATGCATCATGCTAGACTAATATTTTTTTGGATTTGATGCCGTCTTGTCATGAGTGATTGCAGGAACATGTACATTGATGAAATAGGGTGTGACAACGAACGAGATGAAGAAGGATTGCATGCTAGAAAACTTTCTCGCAGTTGAACAAACATATAAAGCACATTGAGCAGCAAACAAAAGGGACACATACATGTTCAACATCAAGCAAAGACCAAGACCATCAAAGACCCCACACACTTTGTCATGTGGAGGTGAAGACATGATAAACCAAAAGCACACCCATCACTTAGCATCATATCAGCTTGACACAGACACCACAGTCAACGAGTACATGTCAACAGTGTCATGTTGAGTGTGTCATGAGTTGTCTCAGCCACATCACTACCATGGGCCATACATTTTTGTAATAAAATGTAATGTAATGTGAAAGTCTAAGAGATGCACATATGAAGTTGAAGAGTCATGTAAGTCAAAAATTCATAGGAATTCAAACTGTCAAGAGGGAAGTTGAAGAGTCACAAAGGTCAAGTATCCCCCTTGGCTATATATACCTCCTAACAATATGAGCAAAGGACTTTTCACCTTGGCTCCTCCCACATAGCCTTGAGAGTCTGTAGTTTGTTCTTTGAGGAGTGAGGAGTGGCTCCAATGTCCCACTACTGGGGCTAATGATGTATGGTGTACATATGTGTCTTCGAACTTTTTCTTAATTCATAATCTTGTCTCAGGCTAGCATGTTTTCATGCATATTTTTGTATCCTTTTGTAAGAATATTCTTTAAACGTTTGTAATGCATGTTTGCATAACCCATACGAAGAAATTTGAACTACTTCGGTTATTTTATTACTTACATTGTTGAAGATGTGTTGTATTATTTATCACTGTTGTCTCGTCTGTGTGGACTACTTTGTTGGAGATTAGAAATACCATTCTTGTTTTCCTTGGCTATAATGATCGTCACCCCCATGTGGACAACTCCAATGGATGGCGTATGTGTTTTCCCTTACACTTTGGTTTTAACGAATGCTGCATCCATTGTGGACTATTTCGCTGGATGTTGAATGGACCCTTGTTACTTTCACATGTGTCTCTCCTTGGGTGGTACTATTACCTCTCATCTAGAGGTTCACTTTTACCCTCTCCCTCACCATAAGAGAACCCGGACACAAACTTATATTACACACTCACTTGGCATACTCACCTCACATTCTTGAAGTTACAAGCATAATACTCTCATGTGCTGAACAACAAGAGCTAAGGAAAATTTCTAAGATAACGGCAAATAGGACATCATACCAAATGGGAGTCCTACACCAAACGGTGTGACGTCTAGTTGGGACTTCATACCGAGGAGATCCGCTTTGTTGGTGGGTCAAACACCATCAACAAAATGGCACTAGAAGGAGGGCCAGGTGACAGGTTGCACCCGTATATTTTGGTTTGAATCTCTTATGTTAAAAATGGCTCTTCCTGAAATCATAATCTCGTGATGTTTTTCCAAAGAGCTAAATTGTACCATCCCTACGGAACTCGTTCATGACCTATCTGAACTTAAGTTTGATGGTGAGGGTGAATCAAATTTTCGTGAACATCTCTTTCAAGTTATCTTTCACTGTTTGTGTAACAAAGTAGAGTCTGAAGATGTCATGGCTGGATTACTCACCCTCACATTCGAAGGTCGTGCTAAGAATTGGTGTCATACATTACCCATTGCTTCTATTCATTCGATCGCTCAACTTTCTGGGATTTTGTGTAAATATTTCAATGAGTACAACCACCAAGATGTCTGTAAAAGAATCCGTCATTTAAGAATGAAGCCTGATGAATCAGTTGAGGACTTTGCTAATCGGTTCCTTCATCTCTGTTGTGAAATTCCTGAAAACAATTGAACTCAGATTTCTTGAGACATGATATTAAACGCTTGGTTCATGTTTCCCAATATGGTGAACCCCCTGATTTCCCTTCTTCCCCAATTGTTGTGAACCATGAGGCACCTCAGATTGTAGAGGAGGAGCCCAACACCTCGTTTTTTCCTTGTCCTCCTCCTTTTTCAGTCCCAATGTGGGTGCCCCCTTGCAGTGATTGCAAGGCTAAGAAATTTACATAGCATGTCCCCAACCCATCTTCTCATATGTCTCCTACTTCTATGGAGGAAGTTTTGGAGTGGGCCAGGAAGCCTATAGCAAAGACTCACTCCTTCATTCTGCAAGAGGATGTCATCGCTCATAACTCAAGTCTCAAATCTGATCTGCATATCTGTCATCCTCCATCATCTACAAGACATGACCCATTGTACCATGAATTGCTTGATCAATCCACTTCACCAACCAGATGTTCCCATTCTCTTGATTCTCAAGTTGTTGGCTCCAATTGCGGTCAAGAGAAAGGCAATCACATTACACAGGCAGGGGAGTAGAAAGGTGAGGACACTATCAATTATTCCTCTCTCTTTCAAAATTGTTCACGTCAAAACATTGAGCTTCCATTCTTGAATGATTCTCAATCTTCCAATCTCAATGGAACATCTTGTAAAATTAATTCTTTCAATCAACCCCCATTCTTGGGCAGTCGTCATTCCCATGTTTCCATATGTTACGATGAATGCCCAAGCACATAATGCGATCTTCCGTTTTCTCACGAAGACTCTAACTAAGATCTGGAATGTGCTCCAGTCAAAGAAGACGTTTATATCAAAACTTCCTCTTCACCTCACTTTCCCGTGTGTCCTAGAATTCACAACGCATCGACATGTGTCATAGATACTTAATTTTCTCTTACTTCTTCATCCGATGGGTTATCTCCTCAATTGACACAAGTCAGTGAGGTTGTCCATGATGAAGTTGAAAACAGTTTAATCACAGAGAGTACTTCCCATTCCCCGTCATCTCTTCTCTTGCATGAAGACAGCTCTTCATGTTAGCTTGCTGAAGATGAAAAATCTAGTGCAACCTATGACATAGATGGTTTCCATTCTGAGATCAATTTTTAAATCACCAAAAGTAGCCATCCTCAAGCCATGCATGATCTGGTTCAAGCTTCAAAATACAATTATGCAATTATGGAAAGTTCCGGGACATGCCAGGGAGTTGAGGAACTTCAACGTCTGTTGATCGTTATGTGAGGACCTCGTGACTCTGGTAAGTCCCCAAAACCCAATCAGATATGGTTTCTCATGCACAATCCATCTATCTACATGGTTGCACTCAATGTGAATTCACGTGTAAAAAATGTTTGGAATTCCAGATTTGATCTCTCAAATTTTCAAATTTTCACTTATGAACGAATTCAAAAATCTGTCAAAATGTATTTATCTTCATGCACATCTCTTGCATCAAACTCGGGATGGGAATGTCTGACCCTCATGATGGAATTACTAACTATATCATCTCAGAAATTGTCTTTTCTCGTGATCATACTTATCGAATTTTCCCTTTAACGATCAACTCCTTGGTCTTCTTGCAATCCTTGCACTGCAAATCTATCTTCTCATCACACCAGAAATCTCCCTCGGTGATCACAGGAATAAAGTTCCTCTCTATTCACCACGCCCCAACTAATCTCATGAAATTGTAGTGCTCACATATTTTTAAAAGTCCTGTGATGACCATGATGCCTACACAATCACCACTTGCAGGAAGGTGGTCCGTCATGTTTAGCTCACAAGGAACTTGGTTCCATTGTGTAGAGCGTTCACAAGATTGTTTAATTGGATTTTCTTTTTGTTCATTTCAAACTAGGAATCTGATGTTTTAGCCAGCTTATCTAATCATTCCTCTATATTAGGTGATTTTCATTTCGCTTATCAATTTCCCAATAGCACATCTGTTATGAAACCAATTAAAGAAAAGATAGATCAACGCCTTAGAATTCAGCCTCTTCGAGGGGGCAACCTCCTTTACATTACATAAATGAGCAATTCTTGGATGATACAAATGACAAAACCTCCTTTCTATATATAGGAGTC
>APFE031049856.1:228050-242369 GCA_000404065.3 Pinus taeda
GGCTGATACCCATAAAGTGCCATAAATGGGGTCATTTTTGTTGCTGTATGGAAGGAAGTGTTATACCACCATTCAGCCAGAGGCAACCATTTGACCCATTGTGTCTATTTATCAGATACAAAGCAACGAAGATATCCTTCCAAACATTTGTTTACTATCTCAGTTTCCCATCAGATTAAGGATGATAAGATGAGCTATGAGCTAACTGAGTACCAAGACAAGAAAATAATTCTGTCCAAAAATTTCCAGTGAAAATGGGATCTCTGTCACTTACAATAACCTTTGGGTTTCCATGTAGCTTTTGAATTGTTTCCATAAATGCAGTAGAAACTGTACTGGCTTTAAATGGATGTGATGATGAACAAAAGTTTGCATACTTGGTAAGTCTGTCAACTACCACCATGATGACACTCTTTCCCTCAGACTTGGGTAGACCTGTGATAACATCCATTGAAACTTCCTCCCAATGTTGGCTTGGAATGGATAAAGGTTGTAATAGACCCGGCGTCTTAATTGTTTCAACTTTATTTTGTTGTCAAACCAAACATTCCGCCACAAACTTTTTAATATCTGATTTAAGGCCATCCCAAAAAAATCCCTTCTTTACCCTATGGTAATTTTTGAAAAATCCCGAGTGCCCTCCTAAGGGAGAAGTGTTCAATTCCATAATATCTTTTGTTTTAGCTGGGAATTGTTACAGAGGTATAAGCGATCTTTGTACCATAACAAATCATTTTGCCAGCTAAATGTATCAAACGTACTAGAATCTTGTTGTAACTTTCAAATAAGTGCCCACACTTCTTCATCATTCTTCAATTCCTCCCTTGCTTCATTTATCCAATTTGGTTGGATAATAGAAATGGTGCACAACAATGTTTCCACATCCTCATCCTTTCTTGAGAGTGCATCTGCCACCACATTTTGCTTCCCTTTTTTGTAGATGATTTCAAAGTCGTAACCCAACATCTTTGTAACAAACTTTTGTTGTTCTTTAGAGGATAATCTTTGTTCTAAAAAGTATTTAAGGCTATCATGATCCGTTTTTACCTTGAAGTTTCTTCCCATTAGGTAGGGTCACTATTTCTTAAGTGCATATAGTATTGCCAACATTTCCTTCTCATAAATAGCTCTGTGTAAAAACTTTCCTTGATTGGATGACTTTTAAAAGCAATGGGGTTTTCATCTTGCATTAAAACAACACCAATTCCATTTCGTGAAGCATCACATTCCACAATAAAGGTTTTTGTGAAGTCTGGTGTAGCTAAGACTGGTGCTTGGCACATTGCCTCTTTAAGATGTTTGAAGGCCTTTGTTGCTTCTAGATTCCATGAAAATGCATCCTTCTTCAATAGTGTTGTTAGAGGTGCAACTATTCTCCCATAATTCTTAAAAAGCTTGCAATAATACCCTATCAACATGAGAAATCCCCGCAAATGCTTTATGGATGTGGGGATTTTCCATTCCTTAATGGATTTAATTTTGTTAGGATCTACCTTAACTCCTTCATGAGATACAATATGACCTAGATATTCCACCTCTTGTACTCCAAAGAAACATTTGGATCCTTTTTCATATAACTTTTTCTCCTCCAATAGTTGTAGCACCCTATCAACATGTTCAGCATGATCATTCCAAGACTTGCTATAGATTAGTATATCATCAAAAAATACTAACACAAATTTTCTAAGGAATGGTTTGAAAATGGAATTCATCAAACCTTGAAATGTTGAAGGTGCATTGGTAAGGCCAAAAGGCATGAAAAAAAATTCATAATGACCGTCATGAGTTCTAAATGCTATTTTCGGAATGTCTTCAATCTTCATTCTGATTTGATGATATCCTGAATGAAGATCCGACTTGGTGAGGTAAATTGATCCATGCAATTCACCTAGTAATTCATCAATGACAGGAATGGGAAACTTATCTTTAATAGTGAGCTTGTTGAGCTCCCTATAATCCAGAAAAATGCGCCATGATCCATCCTTCTTGTGCACTAATACTACTGGAGCAGAGAAAGAACTTTGACTCAGTTGAATTATACTAGCTTCTAGCATTTCTGCAACCATACGTTCAATTTCACTCTTTTGGGCATAGGGATATCTGTACGGCCTGATGTTTGGAGGAACACTTCCTAGAATCATATGAATAGCATGATCATGATCACGAATAGGTGGGAGACCTTTGGGAGTCTCAAATAGCTTGGAATCATTGTCGAAGACTTTTTGGAGATCTGGAGAAATAGATGATTCCAATGTGGAAACATCTAGCGAACATAATTGTGTAATTACACCTCTTTGTTCCTTTCTTAGAAGCTTTGTCATACCGTTACAACTGATTATCTTTCCTGGTTTCCTTGCAATACCCCTTAATTCAATTTACTTTCCTTCCAAAAAACATTTCATGAAAATTTCTTGAAAATTAAAAGCTATTGTTCCCAAGGATTGTAGCCATTAGACTCCTAGTACAACATCAGCAACTCCCATTGGAATGGAAAGGATTGGGCTAGTAAATACATATTCTCCCATGGATAGCTTGATGTTATGGAACTTTCCAGACTAATTTAGTTTTCCTCCATTTGCAACCATCACTTGACACTCTGGTGTTGGATATAAGAAACAATTCAATTATTTTGCTACCTTACAATGAATAAAATTGTGGGTACTTCCTGAATCAAGATATGGTCAGATTCATTTCTTATTTATCTAGGCTTTGTTCCTAGAGTATATCCTCTTCTTTTGACCTTTCTTTCTCCTTTTCTTATTCCTTTTCACAATCTATGTAGAATAATTTCTTCTCAGCACACTTATGACCTTTAGTGTATTTGCTATCACAATTGTAACAAAGCTCTTTTGCTCTTTTTTCTTCCAATTGTTGTGGTGTCAACCTTATAGGTTGTGGAACACTAGGGGAAAAAACACTTCCATCTTTATAGTTATTAGTGGTATGCTTCCTAGTTGCCATAATTTTGCTTTCCATTTTTCTTTCTAACCTAAATGCCTTCTCTAATGAATAAGGTTCCCAAAGGCGGAAATCATGTTGGATATTATCCTTTAAAGACGCTATGAACACATCAATCCTATGCTCCTCTGGAATATCTTTTACCCTTATGTTCAATTTTTGGAACTCCTCAATGTGCTCCATCATTATTGAACCCATTTGTTTGAGACTTATCAATTGGCTAAAAAAAGTGTTGCTTTTTGTATCCTCATAATGTGCTATCAATTCTTCCGTAAAAATTGCCTAAGTGATAAATTTTTTACGAGAGCAAAGCCATTGATACCATACAAACTGATTTGGTTCCAAATATAAAGTTTCCATACGTACCTTTTGTGTGTTTTGCACATTATTGAGATCGAAAAATGGCTCCATCTGTAATATCCATGTTGTGGGATCCTTGCCATCAAACTTCCTCATATTGATTTTTGGAATATGGTGGGTCTTCGATCCAACATTAGAGTCTATGAAATAATGATTAACATTTCTTTTGTTCTCATCACATGTTTCCTTTACTACCCTTTCACCATTAGTAAGCATTTCTTGTAGAAACTTTGTTAAATCTGTCTTCAAATCTGTTTTCAAATATTCCATGCCTATCTTCAAATATTCCATGCTTGTCTTTAAACCATCCATATTAGCTTCTACATCTTTCTTTAGACCATCCATCTTAGATTTTGTTTATTTTTGTGCAAGTGACACTTGTTGCACTTGGTTTCGTAATTTTGATATATCATGTTGCATTTCTTCCTCTTCTTCATAAGTCATGCTAGAGCTTTCAAGTTGCCTACTAGGTGTTTGCATTTTCTTTCCTTGGGGTGTCAATTACCAATAATAATGCGTTACTATGCCCTTTTAATTCCTTCAAACTAATTTTTGAAACCAAGCTTATGCAAAAATTAAAAAAAAAACTACACACCTTTTTTCACTTTGTAGGAGCTCAATATTGAATCTTATGTATCTCTGTAATTTCATATCATCTAGTTCTGAAATTTTGACCTACATTAGCCCTTTGTATCCTCTTTCCATTTCCACTAGACTGATCCAAATTGGATTCTTGAGGGAAGAGTTATGCCAAATCTCCCACAGTGACCTCATTATAGACTAGTTCAGTAGAGCGAACTTGAACGATGTGCCCCGAGTCACTATTTCAACCTTTGGCTCTGAAATATATATAGAAGAAACTATAGTCCATCATAATTCTATACCTTTTTTATGAAATTTCAGTCTGATTCTCAGAGAGAAAGTTATGATGATTTTTCCCAAGTCACCTGTTTGGAATGTAATTCAGGAGTCTGCAAAAAGACCAACTTCCTCAGATCATATCTCCGTCAATATAGCGCGAAAATCTCTAAAATTCAGACCCGAGCTTTAGCACGATGTATTCTCAAATGGGTTTGTTTTTTAGCTTCTGAAATGTCAGAGAAAACATGTTATAGAAAAAATACCACAATGACCTGTTTGGAGCAGTGAAACCCTAGAATCCAAAGCTGTGATACCGAATGTTATGAAACCAACTCAAGAAAAATATAGAAAAGATAGATCAACACCTTAAAATTGAGCCTCTTCAAGGGGGAAACCTCCTTTACATTACATAAATGAAAAATTCTTGGATGATTCAAATGACAAAACCTCCTTTCGATATATAGGAGTATAAGGAGTCACAATATGACCGAGCCGACCTAACAATAATAATATAAAGCCACAAAAATAACAATAGAGGGATTATATGGGGCACGGTAATAACAATATGAGGATAATAGGGGCACAAAAATATTGATAAGGGGTACAAATAAAATAGTAATGGGGTAATCACTAGTATTATAGGGACACGACATTTCACTAGGTTTTGTTTAGTGCGGAACCCTTGGGAAATTGAGAAAATCATTTCTAGGTTTATATATGTTTTTGGAGGGCAGTCTACAGGTGGAGATTCATGTTGACCTTGGCACTATTCTAGCTAGTTGTCATCAGTTATAGACAACAATCAATAGAAAATCATTCATCGGGCCACGTATTTCATATATCACAGTCATACACTTATTGGGTCAAATAGATATTCCTAGGTTTTGTTCTACTTGCTTTAAAAGCCCAAGTTCCTTCATTAGTTCTTTGATTTGCGTTGGGAAAAACAATGAGAGGGGGAGTTGAATCAGTATTTCCAAATCAATAAACTTTTCATTTTATATTCTTATTTTTTTACATTACTTTACAGAGGGTAACCCACATGTGTACGCGACTGTTCTTAAGACAACAAGTGTATATCTAGTAAAATTACATTGCAGTTAATTCATTTTATGTTTATTTAGATCCATTGCATCAGTAATTCATTAAAAATTGAATAGATAGTAACCATGTGTAGTAAGAAAAAAATAAACCATCACGCATAAGCAACACCCATGAACACTAGGATTTCAGGTGGAAATCCAATGCAGGAAAAAACCACCTACTGTTATTGTCTATGTATCGTTTTTAATATAAGGAAAAGGTTTTACAATATTGTACTGGTCCAAGTTCATACCAGTATGTAGGCACCCAACTATATAAGGCTAAAACCTTCGCTCATTCTCCAGCTCCTACTATAAGGGAGCTCCAAACCCCTAACTCTTGTACTGGTGTAAACTTGTGCTAGCATGCAGGTGCCAGCCTATAGAATGCTACAACCTTCACTCATTATCCAACTACTATTAGAAGGGAGATGCAACCACCTGATCTTATTTACCAACTACCACTGGAAGGAAGCTCCAATGCCCTCAACTCCGGGGACCATGTTTCATAAATTCTCATACTGAATATGTTGGAAAAAGGAACTATGTTTGGTCTTCAAATGTGTACTTGAGTCACTATGTAATGTACTTGTCAAATGAATAAAGAAAATGATTTTTTTATTCTTATTATTGTGACTTATTAAAGCATTGGATCCATGATTGGGTCACCATTCTTTAGGTAAGAGTCCCCATTGATGACTTCTAGGATTTATTCTAGGTCTATAAAATTATTTTACATTTAAAGAAACCCTTCTTGGGCTTTTGAATCATTTAAATTGGTCGTGTATTGAGTCAAATATGAATTATGTAACCTACACACCATTTTCGCCTAAGAGAATATCATGTCAGCCTAAGGACCCATTTTGACCCACAAGAATCCTATAAAAGGAAGGACTACAAATTTATTTGGAGCATACTTCTCATTGTCTCTCGTTTAGGAAAAAGTGTGAAATTTTGTTTGTCGAGTAGAAATGTGAAGTAGGAAACTAGGAAAGTTTGTTGTTGATGGTGGTCTGGGTACAAGCAGGAGTCCTAATCTCCCAAACTATGAGATTATATCTTCTACTATTGATTCCAGGTGTGATTGTTGGTTCAGTGGGCTCTCTGTCATCAACAGATAACCTTTAGAGCTTCGCTAAGTTAGAAACCCTCCAAAATTCGTAGAGTTTTGCTAAACTACCACCATACTGGACCCGATGATAATATAAACCTTAGTTTAATAACATTTGAAATCTACCTTCTAAAATCTCATCGGCACGTCTCCACCATTGATCTATTCAGTATCCAATAGTCAACAATACTTCCTCGACCTCGAACCTGCTCCATGCCTATCAACCGTTGATCTTGCTCCACCAGATCTAATGGCTCATATGCATATCGGCCAGCTAACTTGTGCACTACAAATCCACCTGAAAAATTGGTTTCACTCTCTCTCCTCACTACTACGTGTCTTCGTCTGTATGGAATCGAAGCTAATGGGGGAATTACCACTTACCACCATTCTTCCGCTCGATAACCACTTGTGCTTTCTCCAACTTGCTTCGGATTGTTAACTGTCGATTAACTTCTATGCCCGAACACCGTTGATTGGTCTCGAATGAAATATAACTATCCATATTAAATCTTCAAGCCACGGGTCTTCCTCGACTGATCTTGACCATCCATTCCACACACTCACGGTTCACGAGAAACATAGTTAAAAACACAAAACTTAACACAATCAACATCATTTCATTCAATCTCACAGAACGTCGATTAAACTTCAAATTTCACAATAACGAAGATATTTAAAAGGACATTATCCTTAAATATTTGATAGGGAATTTTGTCTTTCACATTCACAGAAACTAATTTACCCCAATTCACTAGATTTTCTCCTCGAAAGCCAAATTTCTTTAACAGTCAAAATCCCTTTACAATAGTGTGAAATTACATAAGTACTGGTTCATCCTAACAACCAGATCCTAATTCAAAGGCTAAAATTTATATACCCTATCTGTCATGCAAGGCATTCTCCTCAAGAATCTCCACTACAACTAACTAACTAAAACTTATTACATCATTATCAAATCCTATATTCTAGCTCTATGCTTAACTAGAAAAACATGTAAATTGATGGCTAAAGGAACCCACTCCTTTGCCTCTAATTTTTTTTGTATTTGGGAATAATTCTTCAAATTTGTCTTCAAACCTTATGCTCCTGCATCAGACTCTTGAGGAAAAAATTCTTCATGGGCTCCTGTCCATGAGCTCTTCTATAGAACTACCTAGTTTCTATAGAGAGTTTTTTGTTGCACAAGTAGCTTCAGCAATTTGTTGATCCTTCCATTTGACCAAATACTGAAATTACTCACGTGCTCTTGTTTTCTTGAACATGTTATTGTCTAAAATCCTTTCTAGATGTAATTCCGTTGTTGTAGGTAATAGTTTTACCCAGCCAATCTCCTGTATGTCTTGGTTTTCTTCTGTATCATTTTCAATTTCTCCTTCATACTTGTACAAATTAGCAACGTTGACAATTGGAGACATTCCAACATCAGGAGGTACTTCAATTTCATATGCTTTTGCAGAAAATTTCCTCAATACTCTGCATGGTCCAATTTTCTTAAACTTCAATTTGTTATACTCCCTCTTTGGAAATCTTTCCTTCCTTAGGTGTGGTAAAACCAAACTCTGAACTTCAAAATTTCACTTCTCTTATTCTCATGTCTGCTCTATTTTTGTATTTCATGTTGCACTCTTGTATCTGTTGTTTCACCTATTCATGTATTTCCTGTATTTTTGAAGGAAAATATTCTCCCTCTCTACTTCTCATCTCATCTTTTCCCAAGTTTATTAACTAAGATACTCATCTTGGATGCATTCCATAAACTATATGGAATGGACTCTACCCTGTCCTTGTGTTAGGTGAGTCATTATATGCATATTCAGCCTATGCCAATACTTGATCCCACTACTTTGGATTTTCTGCGGTTAGAGTCCTTAAAATTTTACCCAAAATCTTGTTCACAACTTCAGTCTGTCCATTAGTATGTGGATGATAGGAAGAACTGAAACTCGGTTTAGTTCCCAGCTTCTTCCATAATTTCCTCCAAAAATATCCAACAAATTTGGAATCCCTGTCTGAGACAATACACTTAAGAAACCCATGTAATCTTACAATCTCCTTGAAAAACAAATTAGCAATATGAGTAGCATCACTAGTCTGATCACATGGAATAAAATGTACCATTTTTGAAAATCTATCCACTACGACAAAAATTGAATAATTTCCTCTTTGGGTGTTTGGTAAGCCCAAAACAAAATCCATACTTACCATATCCCAAGGCCTATTTGGAATTCGTAATGGAACATAAAAACCTATGTTTTGGCTCCTTCCCTTTACATATTGACATAATTTGCAAGTTTTCACATACTTTTCCATTTCATATCTCATTTTTGGCCATAAATAAAATCTGTTCAATTGTTCATAAGTCTTGTCTATACCGAAATGTCCTACATGTCCACCACTATGTTTCTCTTTGATCAAGTTATCCCTCATAGAACAATTTGGTATGCACAACTAATTTCTCTTAAACAACAATCCATATTGTAAGAATTAATCCAACCATTTATTCCTATCCATCAAAACAGGATTCTTACAAGCTTCAAATGCCTCTTTAAAATTTAACCCTGTCTCATACAATTCTTTAAGAAAATCAAAACCCAACACTTGAATTTAACTCTCTTGAAATAATGCATGTCTCCTACTTAAAGCATCTGCAACTTCGTTTGATTGGCCATCTATATGCTTCAAAACAAAATGAAAGCCACAAAGATACTCTACCCATTTGGCAGGTTTCTGGTTAATCTTTGGTTACTGCATAATATACTGCAATGCATGGTTATCTGAATAAAGTATGAACTTTTTTTACATTAGATAATGTCTCCACTTCTTCAACGACTGCACAAATACATAAAACTCTTTATCATAAGAATAATAATTCTTCTTTGAATCATTCAAATTTTCACTAAAATAAGCTATAGGCCTGTCTTCTTAACTTAAAACACCTCCAATAGCTTCTCCACTAGCATCACATTTCATTTGGAAAGGTTTACTAAAATCGGGTAGAACCAAAATAGGCTTTTCAATGATCTTCCTCTTCAACAACTGAAAATTATTTTCTACATCAGTATTCCATCTAAATGGTTTCTTATCCTTCTTTGTAGTCTCAACAATAGGAGCATTGATCTTACTAAATTTCTTTATGAATTTCCAATAAAAACTAGCAAGACCATGAAAACTTCTTACCTCAAAGATACTTTTAGGTGAAGGGCGCTACATGATTGCCTTGATCTCCTCTGGATCCATCTTCAATCCTTCAGTGGAAATAACAAAACCCAAATACACTAATTCCTCTTTCATGAATGAACATTTCTTCAAATTCAGCAATAATTTCTCTTGATGTAACCTTTTGTTGAGGGCCCCGAAAATAGGGTTGACAACAAGGGGGATACCCGCCCGGTCCGGACCTTGGTTGGCAGCTCCTAATCCGTTTGGTATAGCGGGTCCGACTAGGGATATGGGACCAGTTTCCCAATTTAGTGTGTGTGTGTGTGAGAAAGATGGGTATTTCTATTCTAAGTGGAATACTTCTATCTAATCTGATGCTATGCTATTGTATTCTAATAAACAGGAAAAAAAAAAAAAAAAAACATAGAAATTTATGCTAACCCGGGGTGTGATCTTTCTTCTATGCGATCTAAAAAGATTTCATACAATAACTGGTAATAAAGATCATTTAGCTATCATAAGAAAAGAATTCGATAAAGATGAGCTACTTTGTATAAGAAGTTAGATGAAACAATTGTTAAAACTTATCGCATAAATGAGCTATTCATACACTAAACATACACAAATAGTTATCACTATAAAAAAGTGCCAAATGATAACTCAGACATCCATGTTGTAACATATAAATAACGAAAAAATGAATATCCCTGTAACGCATAAGAAGAAATGGTTAAGAGATAAAAGTACCATTTATAACTACTCCTACTCATGAGCTTCAAGCGACAATTGATTTACCTCTCCTTGATTTAACATCTACTAAGAGTACAAAAGTGCAACATCAGTAGCAGATATCAAATGTAAATATCAAATAAACCTTGTTCCATTCATTCACCAAAACCTCCTCTCAGGGTGCAAAAGTGCATGTTCTGAGGACAAGTTTTTGATAAATTTCTGGACCCTTCTCTAAATGCATGAGAAGGGTTGAAATACTACTAACTAAATAACTTATTTACAGAAATTGAGGATTCGGTTTAAATGACCGACCTCTTTCTAAGCAAAACTATTCTAAAATTAAATCTACTAACTATTTCTAAATCTACTCCTTAATGTTGCAAGCATTTAGTAATTTTTTGAGTAGAGTCAGCTGACTGTATTCCACCTTTGTTTGAGTTAAGCAAACATAATCGACAAGAGCTGGCATTATCTTCTCAGTAAAATTGATCATACGCTTGAGAGTCATCCAATGAATATGTAGCATTACCATGTATGCCTAGTAAAAGTCCCATTTCAACTTGGTTAGACTTTGGACTGCTTCTGCTTTTCCTTCAGTCTTTTGTTTCTACTTTGCTTCTATCGTTGATTTCTTGCAATTTTCAGGGCTCACAGGTGGTTGAGCAACTAGGGACCTTCCTTTTCGAACAATTTTCGTTAGCGATGCGCGATTAGCGCTAAGCACTAATCGCGCATCGGAAACTGCCTCTGTTTCTTGATTCGGGCTTCCCTGATGCGTTTTTTGCCTCTTGCACCTTTTTCTCTCATTCAGTATAAAGCTCGAAATTTGTAAAAATAGTGGTTCCGTGAGCTCTTGACCCGGAGAATTAAACTGTTTGTTTCTGGTATCAGCGTCGTTTAGTACCCATTCAACCATGGCTGTACATGAGAAATCTGTGATAGATGCCTCAGAAGAGTTCTACGGCTCTTTTTCTTCATTGAATGGATTAAGTATGCCTTCTGAAATGTTCATTGAAGCGCTGCCTTCCCTCCTCGTTGTTTTCTGCATAATACCTTGTATAACGCTTCGTCCTTCTTTCCTGCAGTTCACATTGAGGTGGAAGTAAAACTTTTAAATGCCGAAGATATACAAGACATGCCACCTTACGTGAGCTATTTCTTCGAAAAACACAACACCCTACTTCATTAACAACTGGCAATAATTCATTAATTCATATTAAAATACATGACCAACTCTTGGCTAAAAGGTTTTCTCGAACAATGAGCCAGAACCAACTGCGATGGAGGGGTCTCGTTTTTTTGCTTTGTGATGTTGCAGATCGCAGTATCGAAATTTTGCAATGTCGCAATGTTATCGTGTTGTTTTTATCGCAGATTGCAGTATCGCAGTATCGCGGTATCGCAATATCGCAGATCGTTATAATCCTTGTGTAATTATTTTGATTTTTGCAATGTGCGATATGCGATATCACATATTGGCAATTTTTAAAAGTTTTTCAATGTGATTATTTCTTCAGTATATGCGATGCGATGAGGTTTCGCGTCACAATCTCGCCTTTTGTCATTTTAACTCGTTTGAAGGTGTATCCTATCATCCTCTGCACGATGCGATATCCTTTAAGGAGTAAATTTAATTTTCTTCATTATGAAACTTAGGTTTTTTAGATTTTTCAAGGTATTTTCCTAAGTCCATAATGTTGTAAGTTTCATCTAGAAAGAAAATGTAACACTAACTAAATTTTTTTTAGGGTCCCCACTTATTTAGTGTTAGAAAAAATACTTCATAAGGAGGGGGGTTGTTGGTGGCCACAACAATTGGCGATTCACTTGGAAGAACCAGTTATCTCTGTATTTCTATTGAACCTTTTCAGCTTCCAAAACAATAAATTTTTCAGAAAATTAAACTTTATTATGGAAAGATAAAGTGCATTATGCTCTAACCTATCAATGACATTTTGCTTCAGCTATCTTCAACTTTGATTATTTGTTGCCTCAAGTTAGTCCTTGTGTTTACATCAGTCATTACTTGGTCTGTAAAGATAAAACAAAGTCTTCTTTGTAAACTAGTTTTAAAATATACTTATTTGTCGTAGGTAGAGCCTCTGCTGCCAGGAGGCGTTCATAGCCTCGACAGGGTTACCTTTTACCCAACAATGATCTTGTATCCTAGTTAAAGAAACCTACAACTCTCAAATAAGAATCCACATCTACACTTATTGCTTTGATTTTCTTTTTATTCTTAAAGAACAATGTCTTGGTTTGGTGGCCAATTTATGACACAGTCATTCACTTGATTTATAACTTTGCTGAACAAGCTGGCTCGTGATGAGACCCCTTGCCTCTTGATTGTAACAATCTTGAGTCATTGCCCTATTATGGTATGCAGTATTTGTCAAAGTCAGCAAGTTATAATATCTATGACTATGATAAGCCGTCTCGTGATGAGACCTCTCATTCTTCAAGATAAAGTGTATCTTCAGATTGTTCCTCTGAAAGTTGTGATTTCCTTAGTAGGGAGGAAGTCATTGTCTTCTTTAGGTAGCTCTGGACGACAATGATAGAGTCTTTGGAAGTAACTGTTCTACATAGAATCTTTATTTTGTTATTGATACCTTTCATTGCACTGATATAAAACAATTTCTTCACTAAAGGTTATTTTCATCAAACTTTTATGAAGTTGAAGCTAGTGTCATATCTAGGTTAGAGTCTTTAACTGTATCTTTCAATAATAAAGATCAATTTTCCAAAAGATTTGCTATTTATACAAGCGAAAAATTAAAATTTGAAAGAGAGTTGGTATCTTTTTCGTAAATGCGTAATGTAACCATTCACAACTAGTTTTATTATGAAAAAGAGAAAAACTATTATTCTACAAAATAGAACAATAATCTTCTATGGAAAATATTTCTTAAGAATTTGTCCATTGACAGGCAAAGAGTCACTTTTACCTGCTAAATCCTTTAACACAAATGTCGATGGACCTAAGACTTCTACAATTTGAAAAGGACGAAGCCACATGCTTTGAAATTTTGTTTGTTTACCCTTTTCTCCGTGTGCCTTGTCCCATTTAAAAACTAAATATTCCACCTAAAATTCTTTTTTGGTCATTATATTTGAATCAAAAGAGGATTTTACTAGTGCCTGATGATGAGCATGTGTTTTCTTAGCTTGTTCTCATTGTTCTTCTAATTTGATTATTTCCATTTGCCTTAAGTGTAATGAGGAAGTTGGTACTTCATCAATGTATTGAACTAGAGACAAAGAAGGAATTGCTAAATGAGTCGGAAGAACAACTTCTCTCCCATAAACTAAATTAAAGGGAGAAGTGCCAATGGAAGCTTTTTTCGTTATTCGGTCTGCCCATAAAGCGTATATTAAGGATTTATGCCAATTTTTATTATTTTCGTCTACTGTTCTTTTGATAATCCTGATTAGGTTTTTGTTTATAGACTCGGCTAATCCATTGCCCTGTGGATTATAATTGGCGGAATATTTAAGTTTGAATCCTCTTTTAAGTGCAAATTCAGTCATTGCATTTCCAGAAAAGTATGATGCATTATTGAACATTAAAGCAAAAGGTAATACAAACCTGGTTATTATAAATTGATCTATGAACTCAATGATATTTTCAGCATTAGCCATCTTGAGTGGAACTGCTTCTACCCACTTAGTAAAATAATTTGTTGCTGTAAGGATATATCTATGCTACTTGGAAGAGTGAGGAATGATCTCACCTATTATGTGCAATCCCCACTGACTGAAAGGTTGGTCGATGTTAACCAATTGTAGTGGTAAGGATGGCTTCTTTTGTCTTCCAACAGTAGTTTGGAAGACTTGACATTTCCTCACATAACTGTGCGAGTCTTTGAATAATGTGGGCCAGTAATATCCTGCGCGCAAGATTTTATGTGCAGTAGCATCTCCAGCATAGTGTCTGCCTGCTGGCCCATCGTGGAGTTCCTGCAAAACTTTATTAGCTTCAAATTTCTCAAGACATCTAAGGAGAACAGAATTGTAATTCATTCTAAAAAGAATATCATTTATGAGCTGATA
>APFE031049856.1:247409-331123 GCA_000404065.3 Pinus taeda
TTCAAGCGACAATTGATTTATCTCTCCTTGATTTAACATCTACTAAGAGTACAAAAGTGCAACATCAGTAGCAGATATCAAATGCAAATATGAAATAAACCCTATTCCATTTATTCACCAAAACCTCCTCTCAGGGTGCAAAAGTGCATGTTCTGAGGACAAGTTTTTGATAAATTTATGGACCCTTCTCTAAATGCATGAGAAGGGTTTAAATACTACTAACTAAATAACTTATTCATAGAAATTGAGGATTCAGTTTAAATGACCGTCCTCTTTCTAAGCAAAACTATTCTAAAATTAAATCTACTAACTATTTCTAAATCTACTCCTTAATGTCGCAAGCATTTAGTAATTTTCTGAGTAGAGTCGGCTGACTGTTTTCCACCTTTGTTTGAGTTAAGCAAACAGAATCGGAAAGAGCTGGCATTATTTTCTCAGTAAAATTGATGATACACTTGAGAGTCATCCAATGAATATGTATAATTACCATGTATGCCTATTAAAAATCCCATTTCAACTTGGTTAACCTTTGGACTGCTTCTGCTTTTCCTTTAGTCTTTTGTTTCGAGTTTACTTATATCGTTGATTTCTTGCAATTTTCGGAGCTTGCAGGTAACTGAGCAACTAGGGACCTTCATTTTCAAACAATTTTCCTTAGCCATGCACGATTAGCGCTAATCGCGCATCGGAAACTGCCTCTGTTTCTTGATCCGGGCTTCCCTGATGCGGTTTTTGCCTCTTGCACCTTTTTCTCTCATTTGGTATAAAGCCCGAAATTTGTAAAAATAGTCGTTCCATGAGCTCTTGACCCTGAGAATTAAATTGTTTGTTTCAGGTACCAACCTAGTTTAGTACCCATTCAACCATGGCTATACATGAGAAATCTGTGATAGATGCCTCAGAAGAGTTTTGCGGCTCTTTTTCTTCATTGAATGGATTAAGTATGCCTTCTGAAATGTTCATTGGAGCGCTCCCTTCCCTCATTGTTTTCTGCATAATACCCTGTATAACTCTTCATCCTTCTTTCCTACAGTTCACATTGAGGTGGAAGTAATGATAAAGGACTAATGACAGGAAAACTTTTAAATTCCGAAGATATACAAGTCATGCCACCTTATGTGAGTTATTTATTCAAAAAACACAACACCCTACTTCATTAACAACTGGAAATAACTAATTAATTCGTATTAAAATACATGACCAACTCTTGGATAAAAAAATTTCTCGAACAATGAGCCAGAACCAACTGCGATGGAGGGGTCCCGCGTTTTTTCTTTTTTATGTCACAGATCGCAGTATCGCAATTTTGCAATGTCGCAATGTTATCATGCTATTTTTATCGCAGATCGCAGTATCGTAATTTTGCAGTATCGGAGTATCGCGGTATTGCAATATCGCAATATTGTAATATCGCAGATCGTTATAATCCTTGTGTAATTCTTTTGATTTTTGCGATGTGCAATATGCGATATCGCATATCGGTGATTTTTAAAAGTTTTTCAATGTGAGTATTTCTTCAGTATATGTGATGCGATGAGGTTTCGTGTCGCAATCTCGCCTTTTGTCATTTTAACACATTTGAAGTTGTATCCTATCATCCTTTGCGTGATGCGATATCCTTTAAGGAGTAAATTTAATTTTCTTCATTATGAAACTTAGGTTTTTTAGATTTGTCAAGGTATTTTCCTAAGTCCATAATGTTGTAAGTTTCATCTGAAAAGAAAATGTAACACTAACTAATTCTTTTTTAGGGTCCCCACTTATTTAGTATTAGCAATAACACTTCATAAGGAGGCGGGTTGTTGGTGGCCCCAACACCTTTGTAAGACATAATTCATATGTCTCATATGCTCCTCCTTAGACCTACGGTAAACTAAAATATTGTTTAGATATACTATTACAAATCTACCAATAAACTCTTTAAGAACTTCATTCATGAGCAACATAAACATACTTGGTTCATTTGACAACCCAGAAGGCATTATTCTCCATTTGTACAATCCCTCATTTGTCTTAAAAGCAATTTTCCACTCATCCCATTCTCTTATCCTTATCTGATGATCCCACTCTTAAGATCTATTTTTGTAAAATACTTTTCTCCACTCAAACAATCCATCAAATCTTCAATTCTTGATAAAGGAAATATGTGCCTGCTTATGATTTTATTGGTGGCTCTTGAATCAGTACACATTCCCCAACCTCCATCTTTCATTGGACTCAACACTGTTGGTACTGCACAAAGACTCAAAATCTCTTCGATCAGTCCTTTGTCAAGCAGTTCCTAAACCTGCTTTCTAACCTCTTCATTTTTTGTGGGAATCATTCTATAAGCTACTTTGTTTGGTAGATTTTGTCCAGGAATCAAATCTATATGATGGCTAATTCTTCGAATGGGTGGTAACTCATTAGGCAAATCATCAACAATGATATCACAATAGTTGTCCAACATTTCTTGAATTTCAATGGGTAAATCAAAAACTTTAGTAGAAGTCATTATTACCTTGGGCTTGCAAATTGCAACAAAATTTAGCTCATTTTCTTTAATCTGCTAAAAGTATTCCTTTCCTCCTAGTAATAGATTTTTTGGATCAATCTTCTTTCCTAATGCATCCTCTTCTTCCATAGATAGCAATGTACAATTGATACGATCTTTACCAAACTTGTAGGTGTTTCTTTTCCCATCATGCATAGCTCCTATGTCATATTGGGAAGCTCTCCCAAGCAATATGTGACACATATCCATAAGCATCACATCACATACAATTTTATCCTTATATTTGCCCAATTGCAACTCCACTTCAAAATGTTCATTCACTAACAACTAATGTCCCTTTTGTAACCATGACACTTTGTAACGTGTTGGATGTCTCCTTGTCTTCAACTTCAATTTCTTTACCTATTCTATAAAGACCAAATTATCATTGTTTCCACTATTAATTATCATTTTACAACATTTCCCTTAAACCTTACACACTGTTCTGAACAAAGTCTTCCTTTGTGATGGTTCAACTATCTCCTTTGTTGGCTTGAGAAAAACTTTATTGACTACCAAAGATTTTCCTCTCTCTGGTACATTTTCTTCTTCTATCACTACTGCTTCTTCTTCCTCAACCTGAGCAATAATTGCATTCCTATGACTTGTTCCTACATTCTTTGGGCGTTCAAATGCTCTTTGTCCTAATTTGTTAAATCTGTAACATCTTAATTCTCTTCCTCTGCCTCTGCCTCCTCTTCCTCTAGAAAAACTCCCTCTCCCACATGCATCACCTTCTTTGGTTGCATGTTGGGTTGAGCTGCTGCTAGCTCCATCTCTAGGTGTTGTAGATATTCCTCTACCACCTTGACTTCCTTTTCCTTGGAAAGCACCTCTTCCTCTGGCAGACTGCTTCCTCATGAGTGTTTCTTCAACCTTGAGTACCACTTCATTATTTTCTTCTACTGTTTCAGGAGACAGTATACTTATCTCATTTTGAATGTTTAACCTAAGACCTTTCACATATATAGCCACCTTCTCATCTGTATCTTGAGTTTATCTAGCTCTTATACTTACCATATATAATTCCTCTATATATTCTCTCACTGTCATAAAACTCTGTCTAAGATTTTGCATTTGTCTGAACAAGGTTTACTGATAATCACTTGGTAGAAAGTTACCTCTTAGCTTTGCTACCATCCCATTCCAATTCTTTGTTGGTTGCTTGCCAAGACTCTTTCTTTCTGCTTGCACTCCATCCCACCAAAGTGTTGTGTGTCCTTTTAGCTTGTTGACAACAAAATTTACTTTCTTCTCATCTTTTTTTCTTCATAATAATATAATTTCTCCATGCCATTAATCTAGACTATCAATTCTTCTGGATTCAATCCTCCTGCATATATTGAAACCTCAGTTTTTGGCCTAGCTATGGATCTCAAAACTGATTGGAAGAATCTCATCTCAGGAGTAATGGATATAGTTTCCTCTTCTTCTTCAGTTTCAACCTCAGGCTCACTAACATCTCCATCATCTACATTTCTCCCTATTGTTAATGCTTCTAATCTAGCCTACATCTATTGCATAACTTCCATCACCTTAGAATTTGCATCTGGTTGTCCTCTTCTAGCACATCCTCATCCTTTTCCAACTCTGAAAGCCATATTGGACTTCCTTCTCTTACTTCTAAGATTCAATTCAGTGTCAAAACCTTGCTCTGATACCACTAATGATGGCGATCTAGGTATAGGTAGGAGTCTTAATCTCCCAAACTATGAGATTATATCTTTTACTGCTGGTTTCGAGTGTGATTGTTGGCTCAGTGAGCTCTCTGTCATCCAAAGATAACCTTTAGAGCTTCGCTAAGTTAGTAGCTCTCCAAAAGTCGTAGAGTTCCACTAAACTACCACTATACCGGACCCAACAATAATACAAACCTTAGTTTAATAAAATTTTAAATCCACCTTCTAATAGCTCGTCATGCTTTTCCACCGTTGATCTATTCAAGATCCAATGGTAAACAATAATTCCCTAACCTCGAATCTTCTCCATGCCTATCAACCGTTGATATTTCTCCACTAGATCTAACGACTCATATACATATTTCCCGGATAACCTGCGCACTCCAAATCCACTCGAAAAAGTGGTTTCACTCTCTCTCCTCACTGTTACGTGTCTCCGTCTATATGGAATTAGAGCTAATGGGGAACTTACCACTTATTGCCTTTCTTTCTCTCGATAACCACTTGTGGTTTCTCCAACTTGCTTTAGCTTGTTAAATATCGATTAACTTCTGTGCCCGAACACCGTTGATTGGTATCGACTGAAATCTAACCATCAAGATTAAATATTAACACTGTAGGTCTTCCTCCACTAATCTCAACCATTCATTCCACACACTCAGGGTTCATGAGAAACATAGTTAAAAAAACAGAACTTAACACAGTCAACATCATTTCATTCAATCTCACAGAATCCCAATTAAACTTTGAATTTCACAATAACACAGAGATTTCAAAGGATATTATTGTTCGATGTTTGACAGGGAATTTATCATTCACATACATAGAAAATAGTTTACCCCAATTCACTGAACCTTCTCCTGGAAAGCAAAATTTATTTAACAGTCGAAATCCCTTTACAATAGTGTGAAACTTACACAAGTACTAGTTCATCCTAACAACCAGATCCTAATTCAAAGGCTAAATTTATTAACCCTATCTATCCTATGAGGGATTCTCCTCAAGAATCTCCACTACAACTAACTAACTAAAACTTATTACATCATGATCAAATCCTATATTCTAGCTCTATGCTTAACTAGAAAAACATGGAAATTGATGGCTAAAGGATCCCACTTCTTTGCTTGTAAATTTATTTTTGTATTTTTGGAATAATTCTTTGAATTTGTATTCAAGCTTGATGATCCTGCATCAGTTGTTTGGAAGCCGAATTGAATGTGAGTTTGCGGGAGTATAAGGCGTCAAGAAAAATCAAAATTTTGGTGGTGGTCTCTCTCTGTTGATGTCAGAACTCGTGAGTTGCTGCAACTTGTTGCATAGTCGAAGTTGCTGGAAAGAGATCAATCTTTTGGAGGTTGACGTGGTGTGGAGGGAAGTTTGTTCAAGGTCTAGGGTGAAGAGTCTCAAGGAATACTATTGAAAGGAATAATTAATTTGACTGGGTTTTCCCCTCGAGGGGGGTTTTTCCCTGGCATGTGCCTACATCTTGTGCTCATTATTTTATGTGTTGTTTCCTTTGTGTAATTGCTTGATGAACTAAATAAATAAGATATAAATAATAGTAATATTAAGTAACAACACAAGTAATTATCAATATTGAGGAAATATTTATTGCCCTTCTGATTTTCCAACATGGTATTAGAGCTTTGGTGAAGAAAGAAGAAAAAGGAAAATCTATTCAGAGGCACTATCTCAAGGAAGGAATCTATCATATTCAAGGAATATGTCTAACTTTATCACGGTTGATAACAAGCATGAAGGAGCATCTAACTTTAGATATTGAAAGAAGATTGACATAATCGTTGAGAAGAACAAGGTATTAGATATGGTAAAAGGAAATGTAAAGAAGCAAACCGAAGAAACCCGTTATGCCAACAAAGGAAAACTCAAGGATCTAGAATTGGTGGCTATGACTTTGATGGTAGAAGGGATAAAATACCATCTTGTCCCATTCATATCTAACATAAATCAAGCTCAAGATATGTATAAAGCCTTGTAAAATTTGTTCACTATTAAGCACAATGGTCAAGTAGCAAGTTTGATGAATGAGTTGACAAATATAAAGGGAGCAAGGAAGAAAGTTGACATGTCTAAAATAGAGTGCTATCAATTGCATTAAAAAAGGGTCACTACAAAAGTTATTTTCCTAAGAAACTAAGGAATAAGAAGAGAGGAAGAGATGAATCCAACTTTTCTGAAGAAGGATACTCAAAGAAAGTCAATCTCGAAGAGTCTGACATTAGGGACTCACACTATCAAGTTCTTAACTTTACATATCTTGTTTGATATGTTTTAGAATTTATAGGTTTTTAACTTATTTTGGAAAATACATTTTGTATTGCATTAAGTTTTTGGGTTTCCCTCAATCTTTGGAGGGAGCTCCCAACAACTCTCAAAGATAAGTATCTCATGTATTTTTAGTTTTTGGATCATGTACTCATTTATATTTGATTATATTAAATCCTAATCACCTTTCTCCCTATGTTGTCTTGATTAGGGAAACCATCCACAAGAAGGAGGAACTCTCAAGACAAGATTAGTTAAGAAACAAAGGTATGCTTTGAACTCAATGATTGAAAGGATTATTCATTTTATTATCTATTACTAACCTTGTTATAACTAGTAGTATTAAATCATAGTCATTCTTGTTTGGGTGATTCAGCCCTTGATAAATATAGCCACCCAACTCTTATCTGATTTGGTACAACCCTAGACAGGTTATGAAAAACCCTAACCAAAGGATATGCTAATGTGAATGTCTGAAATACTAAGTTTCTTAGGGTGATTGTGAATTTCTAGTTGAAGTTTTATTGATGGTGTCTTGTTTGGGATTTTAGTGTGATCTGGAAATCCTAACTAGTTAGGATTGAGTGATAAAGTATGAAATCGCACATCCTTTGAATTTTTGAAATAGGGTTTGCTATGTTTCCACATTGGAACCCTATCTCATTAGGTTTTGGTGGAATATGTGTTCTACATTAGAACCTCGACTCATTAGGGTTTGGTGGAATGTGTGAGAAAGAACCTTATATTGTCTTAAAATTGATTTACTTAGTATGTGTGTGTTGTCTGATCAAACCTTAGTATAATAAATATGTTTGTGTATCTAACTCTTATTCATATTTGTGAAATTGGGTTTGACTATTTCATGATATGAAATGTATTTGAATGGTGATGCAATCTAGGCATATAAAGATATGTCCTTTTGGTTAAATGCCTAGCTTGTTCTAGGTCAGATGTATTAATGTTATTGGACCTATGATATGCTTATGTATGGTTATGAATTTCTAGATATGTGTGTTGATCTAGTCATTGATGGTCATGAGTCTTAGGGTTTGATGAAGTGCTTTTCTAATATTCTAGGATGTTTATGTTTAAAAATCTACGGTGTTATAGATAAACCCTAGCGAAGTTAAAAGTTGTTTAGTATGGGTGATATTACAATTTGAAATCTATTAGATGATTGTTGAAAAATGAAAATATAGGGTTTGGCACTTAAACCCTAGTAGTGACATTCTCTATAAAAATTTGAGATTTATGTTGTAATTATTGTTGAGATAGGAAATCTAAGGTCTGGAATTAAACCTTAGTCAAAGTAAAATATTTGGAATATGATGATTTGTGATTTGTATAAGATTGTTGAATTTGTGACAATGGAAATCTAGAGTTTGCAAGAATCCTTACTAGTAGTTGTTCATGTTAGTGACTGATTGATGGTTGATTGAAAATCCAAGGGTTGGAACTAACCCTAGTGGAAGCTATTCAGGTTAATGACTAAGTTGTGATTGACTTTACTTGATTCTTTTGTATGAAATCTAGGATTTGTATGAATGTCTAGTGATAAGTCTAACACGTGTTTTGGAAGGTTGTTAAATGTTTTGTAGATCCATATTTATGTGAATGGTTTCTAGGGTTTTCTATATATTGTAGTAAGGTATGTCATACCTTTGGAAGACATATTGAAACTCTAGATGGAATGGATGCTGTTATGAAATAGTTTAGGTTGTATAAGAAAATCCCTAGAAAATATGTTGAAGAGTATATCTCTCTTATTTGTATTTAAGTCTGGGTATCTAATATGAATAAAGTTGAAATGCTTATGTGATTCTGATATGGCTAACGATATGCTTCTATCGTTTTATTTTTACTTGTTATTTCACCTATACAAGTACAAAATCTTCAACTTGGTGAAGATCCTCAATGTGACAAGAAAGTTGTGGAGGTACACAATCTTCAACTTGGTGAAGATGTTTGATGTAACAAGAAACTTTTGATGGTACATAATATTCAAATTGGTTAAGATGTTAGGATCATGATGGGGATGATGATAAAGCAAATGAAATGATTGGAAGACACGCAAATATCTTCCTATGTCGAAAAATAAGAAGTTGAGCCCTTGGAGGAAGCATTAATAGAAGAGATATCCCTAAGATTAAGAGAGAGTCTGGATAAATAGGTTCTTCCTGGTTGAGAGGGAGTGACATATATGGTTCTTTATTTCATGTGTCATGCACTAGACCAAGACTAATAGTCATAATTTTGAGTGAAGGCCATAGGTAGGATAAGGAAATTGGAGAATGCATTTGAAGTATTGTTGAAAGAAGAAAAGTAGGATTCGATTGAAGAAGATGTTGTTGCATCTGAAGTAGGAAGAAAAAATGTATGATTGAGGAATATTCTGTCAAAGATTTGGTTGATAGTCATATTTTGGAGAATTGAAAAGCAACATCTATTTCCTGGAAGACCCAGGAGTTTTATATTTACATACTTGTGAAAGTATGTTATTGATTGGAGTTGTGTTTGTACAGTTGAATAACTTGAAGGAAAAAATGTTGATTACCAATCACTATGATTGGGAGAGATTTGTTATTCTTGATCTGTTGGATGAAGGGGGGTTGAGTCTTTACAAGTGAATCATTTCCTCGGGAGACATCTCGATGAATTTTTGTGTTGATGTCTATGTCCTCAAAGTTGGAAAGGTGGAGTTGGTCATTGAGCTTTGACATGCACCTGGATTTTGGGTTGGTGGTTAGAAAGTAAGTGTGATGGTACTTATAAGGGATTAAAGCTTGATTCCATCTTAGTCCCACCTAGATAGATTTCCCTAGTCAGGAATCTAGTCCATGGCATTGCGGTGCCTAAACTATTGAGTGACTAGTTGGATAGATTGCTTTGGTTAGGAATCTAGTCCATGGCACCACGATGCCCAAATTGTTGAATGACCTGTTGGATAGATTGACCTGGTTAGGAATCTAGTCCATGGCATTGTGATGCATAAAAATTCTTTATGGTTTATATAGTTTAATATATTCCATTGTATATGTACATTATGAATACCTCACTAGTTAAGAGGGAGTGTTGGAAAAAGTAACTATGTTCAGTCTTCAACAATGTATTTAAGTCATTATGTAATGTACTTTTCAAATGAATAAAGGAAAGAATTATTATTATTATTATTATTATTGTGACTTATTAAAGCATGGGTTTCATGCTTTGGTCACCATGTTTTAGGTCAATGTACCCAATCAAGACTTCTAAGATTTATTCTAGGTCTATATAATTATCATACATTTAAAGAGACCCTTCTTGGGCTTTTGAATCATGTAAACCAGTAAGTATTGAGTCAAATATGAATTATGTGACCTCCACACCATGCCGGCCTAAGTGAAGATAAAGTCAGCCTGAGGACCCATTCTACCCCACAATAATGCTATAAAAGGAAAGACTATGAATTCATTTGGATCACCACTTCTCATTCTCTCTCTTATGGGCAGAAGTGCGAAAATCTATTTGTCGAGCAGTAGTGCGAAGTAGGAAGTTGGGAAAGTATGTTTCTAGGATGTTAAAGTTTGGGGTAGTCTAAGGAGTCAAGGAAAACCAAAATTTTGGTGGTGGAATCTATATGTTTCATGCTTTGGATTGGGAGAACTAAGTTTCCCAAGTTGGACTGTTCTCAGAAGCCGTGAGCTACTGCAAGTTGCAGGATAGTCGAAGTTGGTGGAAAGAGATCAATCTTCTTGAGGCTCACTTGGTGTCGAGGGAACGATTTTTCAAGCTCTAGGGTGAAGAGTCTGAAGGAATAATTACTTTGACTCGGTTTTCCCCTCAACAGGGGTTTTTCCGTGGCATGTGCCTACATCTTATGTTCATTGTTTTCTATGTTGTTGCTTTTGTGTAATTGCTTGATGATCTAAAGAAAGAAGAAATAAAGAATTGTAATAATAATTAACATCACAAGTAATTATCAAGATCAAGAAAATATTTACTACCTTTCTAATTTTCCAAGAAAATCCACCTACTACAACACATCATAACTTATAGGCCATGTTTCATCAAATTTTCAAAATGGACCTGTTAGCTCTGAAGTGCAGTGCTGCCATATTAGAGGCTAAAGGAGGGAGATGATTTTATTTGATGTCCTAGAAGGGGCCCCACACGGGCCATCATCCCATTTTCCTCACCCTTCCACTTACCTTCCATTCCGCTCATTTCCTAACCCAACCCTCCCATCCCCATGGGACCCTCTTCTTGCCTTAAGCCTAAATAAATTAACGTAAAAAACCTGAAAAAACGTTACTTTTCCACCATTATGCACCGTCCACACATTTGAGGACATCTCATATGACCATATCTCTCTGCTATCAATTTTCCCTACTGATCCAATGGCCCACGTCTCACTCGATCAATGAAACTTTCCCGATCGTTCCCCACCATCAGATCAACCCCTCCATATCTGACGGCTATTTCTCATATCGCATGGGTAACTAGCGACAAGAGTAACTTCCCGATAAGGACAATTTTTCTCTCTCCTTCGCTATGACATATCATTCGCTGAATGGAATCGGGAGAACTCCGCCATTTACCATTTACCAATCGATGAGCACCTGATATAAACCATAACCTCCCAAACCAAACCACCCCCAGGTGTTATCATTTGCACACCTCCTCCACCCGATAATTGTCTGATTTTCTCACCAAACATCTAACCGCCTGGACATGTTCCTCTCCCACCGTGAAAAAAAACCTCTTGTGCATGATCTCCATTGTGCATTCCCCTTGATCTGATGGCCCTCATTCACAACCATTCCCGATCACCCTCCACCTCTCTGTCACTTCTCTGTGCATTTTACTTGGCACGTATTTCCACCCATGCACCTTATACTCCACTCCCTAGCTATTACCTGAAGAATAAGGTGGCCGACTCTATCAGTCTCATGACAGTTAGACCACTGAACCAAATTAACAAAAAAACATGGCTGAAGGAAGAAAGACACAACACGATCCGGTGAGTGGAATTAAATAGTCATGGAGATCCATTGCCACAATCAAGCCAACCACCTAACAGGGTAACATAGTACCAGAATTGATTAATGTTTCCGTGATGGAAAGGAAATTGCATCCTTGAACACAACCAGACAGTTAATTCCAGTAGGTGGTTGATTAAGACATCTCCAAACCTAAATGGCTAAGGATCATTGTAAAAGAAAACTATAAATAGTAGAAAGTAAGATGTAATTGAGGTTCGGTTCAACTTCTGGAGGCTATAGATATTTTGTTCCTTGCAGTGTCTCATATTTGTTTTCAATACTATAAGCTTCTTTTGCTATTACATGCTTAATGTCCATCTCCCCCTCCTATTCTAAACGTGTACATGGATTGGTTTATTCAGGTCTTCTCCTATGTCTAATGCTTGATAACTATCATCTTATCTCTGCATTGGTAAATTGGGTTTGGTATTGAATAGGTCATCTATGTTTCTTTTGTATCTAACGCTAGGTAATTGTCATCTTATCTCTGTTTATATAGATTAGATTTACAAGTTTCATTCACTAGTTGAAACTCACCATCATATGTTATGTATGCATCTACTGGTGTGGTTCATATTCTTCATTCATTAACTTAATCTGTAAACTATTGAGCATTAGTGGTCTAAACCCTTGTAGATTGAGGGTGTTCATGCATGTTTGCAGTGAAAGCATAGTTGAAGTGGTTATCTAGCTTGAACTAAACCACCACCCATTCTAATAGTTCCTAGAACAATATTGAAGATTATATGTTACTAGGCATCTCTGAGCTACAACCTAGGAGATTTTCCTGGAGAGCTAACATAATTGGCACCATTTCTAGGGAGAGGAGATTGAATCTTAGCCTCCCTAGGAGACAACACAGATCCAACTTTGATGATAGACAAAGACTAACACATATTTGGTTGTAATAATCTATCTGGTGACTCTACTGGAGGCCGAGCCTCTTGGTGACTCCACATCATAGTTCTGGCTTAGTTTGTGAGGCATACTCAGAGAAATCCTCAGAAGTCACTAGTTGACTTAGTACCTGACCCTAAAAAGATCATCAAAGGAAGAAAGAAATCACAGAAAGGAGAATCAGGATCAGGTAAACCTAAACAATCCTCTATACCTCTATAAGAAAATCTAGTAATAGAACAAATACATGTGGAGAGTATAACCTCTAACACCAGCAGTGAAGAAAAACTTTCAAAGATTCATAAAGCTCCTTATTCATTAGGTTCTCCTATTGCTTTAAGCCTGAAGGAAACCTCACCTCCTATCCCTGATATTCATTTAGTCCTGTCAGTCACCCCTTAGCTTTCTATTATTCAGACTGCCAGTAGTCTTCTATCCACCACAGCCATGGTAGGTCCACAAGCACTCACCAAAATGGAAAGAATCATAGCTGCTAGGTATGGACCTCTAGTAATTCCCACTCCTTTGAATGTAATGGCTACTGGAGAATATCAGAAATACATGCCTAATTTCAATGGGACTGGAGGAGTTACAGTTGAAGAAATTCTTAAGTCTTTTTATAGCTATGCTGATAATCTAGACATTAGTGAAGATGATGTGTGGATGAGAGTATTTGTCTGAAGCCTAAATGGAGAGGCAAGAAAATGGTTCAGAGAATTGACCCCTAGATCCATAAGAGATATTGAGGCATTAGATGATATTTTCCTAAAGCATTGGGTGGATAAGAAATATCTACTCTACTATCATACTAAGCTTGGGAACCCAAAAAGGGAAAATGGGGAGCCACTTTTTGATTTCAATAAAAGTTTTAACCACATGTATAGAAAGATACCAACTGAAGTGAAACCCACCCGTACCTTTGATAAGCTTGCCTATGCCAATGCCTTCAATTCTGATTTTTGTCTACTATTGAGGGAGAGAATATGTGCTTCTTTGGCTAAAATTTAGGATGTAGCCTTGGAAATAGAGTACAACATCATGGTTGCAGAGAGACTTAAGGGAAATGTTTACCAAAGGAGACAGAGGGGTGAATCTTCCTCATCTTTAGACCCCAAGATAGATAAGATGACCAAGATGATAGAGTCACTAGCCTATGAAATCACCAAATTAAAAAGTGGAGTAGCACCCTGTGAAAGGAAGAATTCCTAATACTTTTTCTCCTAGAAATTGGAATCCATATAGGAGAGAAAATGAGCAGTTGCAGATCATCCAAAGGAGCAATGATGCCAATGAAGAACAAAGGGTGAAGACCCCTTTCCAGAATGTAGTCATGGAAGAGGAGCAAATTGATGAAGATGATGATATCCATTGCATGGAAGACAAAGGTAGTGCCTCTTTTTTGACCTTAGCTGCCTACGAGAAGTCATTATATGATGACCAAATGAGACAAGAGTGGGATGGTGAAGCTATTCTAGAAACTAAAGATCAACGAAGATACACTCTGAGGTCGAAGATGAATAGTGCCAAGGAAACCTTTGTCCAAAGAGTTGTTTTCCCTGCAGAAGAACAAGCTAACAAGCAAAAATGACTAGCAGCTGATGCCATCATTCTCAAAGCTCCAACTCAAGAGGTAAGAGGTCCTGACAAGTTCCCTTCTTCTTTCAGTTTTGAATCAAAAATCCAGAAGATCAAAATATCTATACCTCTAGTGGAACTAGTGAACAATGAAGCTTTTAAGAGACCCATCCTTGAAGCCCTAAAGCTTAAGGCCACACAAGCATCAAACGACTATGTGAACTTACAAGTTGACAAACCTGCTATTGTGCTTAGCCCAATGACTAAAACTTCTGATGACAATTCCCCATCATTCTATGTCTCCTTGATTATTCATGATAAAACCCTTCACAATTGTCTGCTGGACACAGGTGTCAATCATAATATAATGCCAAAGGTTGTCATGGATGAGTTAGGCCTTGACATCACTAGGCCTTATCATGACATATTTTATTTTGATTCTGGGAAGGTGAAATGCTTGGGGCCAATCAAAGACCTAGTGATCACCCTATCTCAACTTCCCATGAAGAGCATGATAATGGATATTGTGGTAGCAAATGTTCCCCCTAAGTTTGGCATGATTCTTTCTAGGTCATGAATAAAAAGGTTGGGTGGAATGTTACAAAATGACCTATGCTATGCTACTATCCCAGTTTTTGGAGGTGAGAGTAGAAGATTATATAGGGAAGCTCAATTAGCTTATATTATTAGTGATAAGCAGCATCCCAGTAATCATACCATATATGCTATTGACACTAGTTTTGGAGCCTGTATTCTCCAAATAGAAGAATCCCAGTTGGCCTCCATGTAGCTCAAGAAACCATTTTTCAGGATCACAGAGGAAGAAGGTCCACAAATTTGGGACATGTTCTTTGATGGAGCTTTCTCTGGGGAAGTTGCAAGAGCAGGTGTAGTTTTGGTATCTCTTGCACAAGAATACATACATTTATCTTTCAAGCTAACTTTTCAAGTCACAAATAATATAGCAGAATACGAGGCTTTGATATTAAGCTTGAATGCTACTAAAGAAATGGACATCAAACATCTGAAGGTGTTTGGAGATGCAGACCTTATTATTCAACAGGTGAATCAAACATTCCAAGCGAGCCATCCCAGGCTGAAAGCATACATAGATGAGGCATGGAAGCTCAAGGATTCTTCAGTAACTTTAGTATTTTATACATCCCTAGGGCTAAGAATCAACTTATTGATTCCCTTGCTATGTCTGCTAGCACTTTTATCCCTCCTCTGCCTCCTAAGTTGACCTATGAAATCCAAGTGAAACATAGACCATCCTTGCCTAATAATGTCAAGTATTGGAAAGTTTTGAAGATGATGATGAAGTCAATATGTTTATACAAGTCATTGATGAGTTCTTTGAAATGCAAATTTGTCAAGAGAATGAAACCATGGAGGAATTCCATTAGTCCTAGCTGCGAAATGAAATTTGTCAAGGCAGCATTTTACAACCGCCCAATAACCATATACCTAAAGGGATTGTACATCTAGAGAAGTTGTTTGATCATAATGATGTGCCTTATAAGCCTGCCTAGAAAGAGAATGAGTCTATAGTCCATAGACACAATATAGGGAGTCTACATCATCCAAAGTACCTAAACTTGTCTACCCACTTATTTGTTGCCAAAAGTTCTAAATATTGCAATGTGATGAAGCAATTTGCTGATGTCTTTTCCTAGCAATGTAGTGACCTTAAGAATTATGACAAAAACATCATCTAGCATAACATTCCACTGGAGAAAGACACCATCCCTTTTAAGCAGAAGTTGATACATATGAACCCTATATTACTACCTTTGATCAAAAAATAAATTAAGAAGCTGTTGGCTGCTAAGATCATAGTTCCCCTAAGGTATCCAAAATGGATAGCTAACTTGGTGGTAGTAACGAAGAAAAATGGAGAAATCAAGCTTTCTGTCAACTTCAAAAATCTAAAAATAAGAAAGACAACTACCCCGTGCCCAAGATGAAACATTTTCTTCAAAGAGTTCTAGGGGCTAGAGGCATGTCTTTCTTAGATGGTTTCTCAGGTTACAACCAGGTTGTTGTGCACCCAGAGGATCAAGAGAAGACTGCCTTCACTACTCCTTGGGGTACATTCATGTACTCCAAGATTCCTTTTGGACTGATGAATGTTGGGGCTACTTTTCAGAGGGCCATGTACATAGCCTTTGTAGGAGAGAAGGATAAGTTTGTGTTTATTTACCTTGATGACACAATAGTCTTTTCCAGCAGTCACATGGAACACATACAACATTTGAGGAAGGTGTTTTTCAAGTGCAAAAGGTTTGGAATCTCAGTAAATCCCAAGAAGTCACAATTTGTCCTAGAAGAAGGAAAACTTTTAAGACATATTGTTTCTGTTGCAAGTGTCAAGATTGATCTAGAAAGGGTTCAAGCAATACAAAAATTGTCTATCCCAAGGTCAAAAAAGGATATTCAATCTTTTTTGGGCAAGATTAACTTTGTGAGGTGGTTTATTCCAAATTTTGGAGAACTGGTGAAACACATCACTTCCATGCTAGAGGAGGGTTCAGATATAAAATGGACAGTGGCTACAAGAAGATATTTCGAAGCCATCAAAAGAGCCATTATGGAGGCTCCCACCTTATTCAGTCTAGTTTCAACCCAGTCTACACCAAGGAGTTTTATATTTTCTCGTTTGCTTCGTATGATACACTTGCAACAGTCTTGTTACAGAAAACAGATGAAGGTATAGAACACCCAGTGGCCTTCTTCAACAAAACTTTGAGGGATTCTGAATTAAGGTATGACCTCGTCAGAAAATAGGCATATGCCTTCTTAGCATCTTTAAAGGCATTCAGAATTTACATTATGCACTCAAAAGTAATTGCCTATGTACCTTCAACCTCAGTAAAGGATGTCCTAACACATCCAAATGTTGATGGAAGAAGGTCCAAGTGGATTGGAAAACTCATAGGGTTCCACATAGAGGTAAAGCCCACCAAGCTAGTCAAAGGCCAAGGCCTGGCTCAGCTTATGGCTAAGGAAAATTGCAGTTTGCCGGACATAAATTGCATAGGTGCAGATTCAGGGGTTGAATAGGTAGAGGAGACATCAAAATAACAAGGGCAACATCAGTCATTGCTGAGAATTTGACTACTTGTGAGTAGTATTCCAGTATATCTCATTTCTTGTTGAATCTTGATGCCCCTCCAGGGCTTATCTCAAATCAGGCTAGGACCATCAAGCTAAGAACAAGTAAATTTTGTATTAATAAGAACCTAATTTATTGGAGGGACCCATCTAGAATCCTCTTGAGGTGTCTAGACAAGGAACAATTTGTGGAAGTCATGCACCAGTTTCATTCCAATGTCTGTGGAGGGCATCATTATTAGAAAACCGTAGCCCACAAGATCCTTAGGGCCGAGTATTATTGGCCTACTCTATTCTCTGATGTATTTCCATTTGTGAAGTCTTGTGACAGATTCCAGAGATTTATAGGAAGACAACAGCTGAAATCTTCACCCCTAAAGCCAATACACACCAATGGTCCCTTCGAGCAGTGGGGTTTAGATATCATAGGGAAGAATAATCCACAGTCTAGTGGGCAGCATCGGTGGATCTTAGTAGCCACTGACTATTTTACCAAATGTATTGAAGCCATACCCACTAAGAAGGTTGATCACTAGGTGCTCATGAATTTATTAACTGAGAATATTTTTACCAGATTTCGCTGCCCAACCAAGATAGTTACTGATAATGCAGTATATTTCAGAGCAAAGGAATTTATGGACCTATGTGAATCAATGGGCATTAGATTAGTGCATTCTACCTCATATTATCCTCAAGTCAATGGCCTGGTAGAATCATCCAATAAAACCCTGGTCAGGATAATCAAAAAGCTATTGGAGGAAAACAAACTAAGTTGGGATTCCAAGCTAAAGTTTCCTTGTGGGCTGATAGAGTTACCACCAAGAAATCCATAGGAAACTCTCCATTCAAGTTGGTATATGTTACCGAGGTTGTTTTTCCCATCCAATTGACTCTCCCTATTGCCAAATTCTTGCAAGAGGAGTAGGATGATGAAATGACATGGCAAGGAGGATGAATGACTTGGTTGAAGTTTACCAAATCAGAGATCAATTGATTAAGAAGTCAATAGTGTATCAAAATAAGATCAAGGAGGTCTTTTATAAAAGAGCAAAGATGGATAGTTTTCAAGTCAGTGACTAGGTTCTCAAATGGGATGCATTGAAGGAGAAGAAGGGAAACCATGGTAAATTTGATGCCTTATGGACAACACCATTTATCATTGTTCAGGCTCATATAAACAACACTTTTACTTTGCAAGACTTAGAGGGGAAAGATGTTTTTGATGGCCCAGTAAATGGGTGTTTTTTGAAACCTTATTTCATTTAAAGGCTTTAAAGCCTTGCTATTGCAAATATGTTTCTCCATTTGTTTCATATTAGTTAGACTCCATGCCCAATGGAACACCATGTAGTAGATTTAATCTTGTTGTTTACTAGAAAGGCAGTGGTCTACAGTTCTTGAAACCTCACATGAAGTCTTTCATCCCCAGAAGGAGTCAGAAAGGCTTTATACCACTAATGCTCAATAGTTTGCAGATTAAGTGAATGAATGAAGAATACTAACCACACCAGCATATGCATACATAACATATGATGGCTAGCTACAGTCACTGAATAAAACTTGTAAATATAATCTATATAAACGGAGATAAGAGGATAGTTATCTAGCATTAAATACAGAAGAAACATAGATGACGTATTCAATAGAAAACCCAATTTACTAATGTAGAGATAAGATGACAATTATCAAGCATTAGACATAGGGAAGACATGAATAAACCAATCCAGGTACAATTTTAGAATAGGAGGGGGAGATGGACATTGAGCATGTAATAGTAAAAGAAGCCTGTATTACTGAAAATGAAGATGATATGCTGCAAGGAGAAAAATATATACAGTCCCCAAAAGTTGAACCGCACCTCGCTTACATCTTACTTTCTTCTATTTATAGTTTTCTTTTACAATGATCCTTAGCCGTTTAGGGTTGGAGATGTCTTAATCAACCACCTACTAGCATTAACTGTCTGATTTCATTCCAGAACGCAATTTCCTTTCCGTCACGGAAACATTAATCAATTCTAGTACTGCATTGCCCTATTAGGTGGTCGACTTGACTGTGGCAATGGAGCTCCATGACTGTTTAATTCCGTTGGCCTCATCGTGTTGTGTCCCTCTTCCTTCGGCCATGCTTTTTTATTAATTTGGTTCAGTGGTCTGACTGTCACGAGACTGATAGAGTCGGCCACCTTCTTCTTTAGGTAACAAATAGGGAGTCGAGTATGAGTTGCATGGGTCGACGAATGTGCCAAATCGAATGAACAAAGAAGTGACAGAGAGGTGGAGGGAAATATGGAGCGGTTGCAAATGAGGGCCATCAGATCAAGGGGAATGCACGGTGGAGATCATGCGTAGGAGGTTTGTGGTTACGGTGGGAGAGGAACATGTTCGGGCCATTAGATCTTCAGTGAGCAGATCAAACGGTTAGTGGGTGGAGGAGGTGCACGAACGATAACGCCCGGGGATGGTTTGGTTTGGGCGATTATCGTTTATATTGGGCACTCATCAGCAGTAAATGATAAATGGCAGAGTCGTAGTGTAGGAGAGAGAAAAACCACCCTTATCAAGTGATTACTCTTCCTTCTAGTTGCCTGTGCGATATGAGCAATAACGGTCAAATCTGGTGAGGTTGATCTAATGACGGGGAATGATCAAGTAAGTTTCATTGATCGAGTGAGATGTGGGCCATTGTGTTAGTGGGGAAAATCAATAGCAGAGGGACACAGTCATACGAGATGCCCTTAGGAAATGTGTAGATTGTGCATAATGGTGGAAAAGTAAGGTTTTTCGGGTTTTTTGGGTTAATTTATTTAGGCTTAAGGAAAAATGAGGGTCTGATGGGGATGAGGGGCTTGGGTTAGGAAATGAGCGGAATGGAAGGTAAGTGGAAGGGTGAGGAATGTGGGATGATGGCCCATGTGGGGCCCCTTTCAGGACATCAAATCAGATCATCTCCCTCCTTTAGCCTTTGATATGGCAGCGTTGCACTTCGGAGCTAACAGGACCTACTACCAACATTTAAGTTCAATATCAATCATCAAATTGTAAACTCATCACTATTACTCAATCATCAACCTCTGACCCAATTGAATCAACCAATCACTGAAACCTAAACAACTGAAACTTAACCAAAAACTTAACCAACCAACTCGAAGAGGAGATAATTGTAACGATAATACTAAACAACATATTGAACATCATATAAACCATATCTTACTTGTGAAACCCTAATCAACTGTCTTTCAAAATGTATATGCTACTTTAATCTAGCAAACTTGTGTGTGTATGCACGTTTCTTGAATCATACCCACATACATATCTTAAACTTCTAAAAATTGAAAGTTGAACCACTATCACTTTGAAACACATACAGAATCATACAAAGATCATTTTGAAGCAATCACATAATTGATTTTATCTTCAACCATAATCATAAAGTAACCTAAACATTATTCAATCAATCAATTCATAATCAAACATCATTGTTAACCCTAGATCATCAATAAGGCTTCATTGATAGATAGTAGAAACACATCAAAACTAATAAAAATGATCAAATATCCTCTTTCATTAGAACCTTAGCTTTCTTTACACACTTTCCTCAAAGCATATACACATGTGTATGTGCTTTTCAGGAACCAAACCCGGATGGACATAAATTACCATAAACAAATTCGTGTGTGTATGTGCCTTGCATGCTATAAAACCCGCGTACAGATCTGTAAATTCAGAGTTAAATTTCTCTACAACACAGAAATTTAGACATACTCAAAACTTGACATACATAGAAAAATAATTCATTAAGATGCCACCAACAAAAATCAAATCATCCCATAATTATGATTGTCATCTTAGATCTATTGGATCTAATCCATCATCAAACTCGGGGGTGCATACTTAGTTTAGATCATGAAAAGAATCAATAGCCCATAACATGCATATCTTATTTAGATCTAATTATTCATAAGATTTCCATAACTTGCGCACCTTGCACATATGTCACCTCAAATACCTTAGCTTTTATCAAATACCACTAGTCAAAACCATACTTCAGCCAATGTATTTGTTAGAAAGGATCAAAACATTTGTTACTGGGATCAATACTATAGGGAAATACCATGGTGAGGATCATTGGTATATAGGATACCATGAGGCAAAAAATATATGCACCTTTTCTTCTTCATAGTCGCATGTGTATGCATCTTTACTTAACAAAACTCACGTATACTTCTTCAACTTTCAACTTTATCATACCTCTACCTGTGAACTAATGTGCCTTTGCCAAAACACTATGTCACATCTATAAAACATTCTGTCACCTTATGTTTAAATTTTCAACAAGTAGGTTTCCATTCATCAGGTAGGTTGTTATCAAGGACAACTCATCATGTAGGTTTCCATTAAGGAAAGCACTTAATTCATAATGCAAACAATCCCCCCTCCCCTTTGGAGTTGAAGGAAACCACTTTGGTGTTTGGTCACCACAATTTGTAAATACATCAATCCAAGCACCAACCCACTCTATTCCTTTGAAATCAAGGGAAAATTACTAACCAATGTTGAATGAAGACTTCGATATCTGAACTATTGAGTATGAACATTGATCATGCTCCGCCTCAGCACATGCTGAAGTTTCTAACAGATGCAAAATCAAGTACATGACTCTATGACTCATATGACTTGTCCTATCATCAAGGACTCAAACTTACATCAATTACCCAATCACAATGGGTTTGAAATCATTATTACAATAACTTCCCAAAGAGAGTGGGGTTACAAATTACATCACATGTGAAGAAGGACTCAACCACAATAGTCCATACATGATCGAATTTTACAATGGTTACATCATAGGTATTTATATGACCTTTATATCAAATGATAGATAAGAGATTTATTACCAAGACCAAAGACCTCAAAAAGACCATGATAGTCATCAACAACTATCATACACCATATATGATCTGCAAGCATAATCATCTATTAGCAGCAAGTCATCATCAATATGTAAGATAGAATAATGTAGCTTCAATATCATCAACTTGTGACCTCGTATGTAGCCACAACATCATAAGTCAGAGTCATCATAAGATATGATAGTGTAGCATCATTCGTTAATATGCCATGTTTCTAAGTATCATTCAATAGATGTAGTATTAGCATATGACCATGTCTTCACAACATCATTCTGTTAGCCCAAATTCCTCATAAGAATAATTATCACACCAACACCACTTCATCAAGAAATATGCAACTCAAGAAGACATAATCAACAAGTTCACCATTCAATAACTTCATCAAGCTAAGTAGAATCACCAAAGAATCATTATCTATGAATAAAACATAATGCCAACAATGCATTATTACAAGCATAACAAGTGCTCCCCCTGAACATTCAACCATCAAAACATAAATGTCAATTATAATTAACTTAAGCATATCAAACCCTTTTCCTGATTCTATCCCAATGTTTCTTCATCAAACCAAAATATATGTGACTGTGCAGCTTAGAAATCGTGTATACACGCATCTTTTCTTCATAAGGTCTATGTACATAAAGTGAAATACTAAAATTTCACACATTCAGCTCCCCCTGAGTCTGTTATGTCTGTACCTATTTATTGTTACTTCACTACAGATATTGTTAGAAGTATAAGCAACAATAAAATAAAAGAAAACAATGGGAATCAATATGTATTACTCCCTCTCAGATTACACATCATTGATCATCATAGCCATCTTCTATTGCCATGAGTTCAAGTACTTCTCTCCACTTTAGCAGTCAATATTAGGAATTTTCATTTAAGAATACGAGACTGCCATAGGTACCATCTTCTTTTACTCTAAGTCTGAACATTTCTCATGTCTATGAGAATTTTGATCTTCAAACACATATAATTTGTCTCAATTTTTTTATTGTCTTATTATGAATTTTCCAGTTACTTCGTTCATAACTTTATACTTGGTTGATCTAAACATAATTATATTTCCCTTATCTTCCATTTGTCCTACACTTAGGATATTATTCTTTAACCCTTGAACTAACAAAGCATCAACTTCTACTCTATTTTTATTAATTATCACTTTAACTTTTCCTAGAACTTTTCCTGAGACATCAGTTCCAAGAATAACATTACCATGATGGTTCTTCCTGAGAGACTCCATTTTTCTCTTATCTCCATTCATGTGATGATAACATCCACTATATATGTACCATTCATCTTTGTCTTTGAATGAGAAGAGAGAAAAACCACACTTTATCTATTCTTCATTTTCTTTTTTATTGGTGGATCCATATTTTTTAGACTTTCTGATATCAATGTTCTTATCTATTGCATACCATATTGTTTGTTGTGATCCATAGACTTGTTCCTGCATTCTTTTGCTACATGCCCAAACTTGTTACAAGAAAAACATCTTATATGTTTCATTTTCCTTCTATTGCAATCAATGGCTATGCGACCAAACATATTGCAAGAAAAACAATATCCCTTAAAGTACTTGGAAGATGGTGATACTTCTGTGAGATAGTTATTAGCTCGAAACATTCTTCTTCTGCAACTAGTTTCAACATGTCCAAAATTATTCCATATAGAAAATTCAACATTATTGATCAGAGGAGAAAATTTATTAACATTTCTATAGTTAGGAGTAAATGATTTCCTTTGAATACTTTCTTTCCTTGGTTGTTAGTGAGGTTGACTTCTTAACTCCATGTTGAGCATTTCAGATTTTGCATTAGAATTCCTTGCTTTAGCTTGTGAGATAGATTCACCTTTAACAGTTTCATGAAAACCAAGACCATATTTGATGGCAGGAGACCTTTGACTACTAAGAATATTATCCAAAATCTTAGTACTATCTTTAAATAGCAATTTTTTATCGTTTTCTTCTAATTTACCTTTTAGGATACTTACCTCAACTTGATATTTCTTTCCTTCTTCAAGATTTCTTTACTATTTCTTCCTTCCTCTTCTTGTTGTTTCAATTTTAGAATATCCACTTTTAGCCCATTCTCTTTTTCTTCAAAAACTTGAAGTAGATCTTCATTTTTCTTATTTGATTTTTCAATATCTACTCTTAGGGAGATGACCTTAGCTTCAAGACATTCACAATATTGGTTATATGTCATACCCACATGATCATTGTTATTGTAAGCCTTCAACTTATCATTCTTTTTCAAAGTAAGATCAAGATATTTCCTAAGATCAATAAATTCTTCTAACCTGTCTTCTTTTGAATCAACAACTCCATTTTTCATTTTGGACACATCGTTAGATATAATATTACCCATGGGATCTTCCTTTGGTACTTCATGTATTTCTTGTAAATTATCCCATACTTTCTTTACAGTAGTATAATACATAACCTTATTCAATATTGAATCAAATATGCTACAAAAGATGTTACTCAAAGCCTTACTGTTATTTTTCACTTCCTTTTTCTGATGGAGGAAACTTGGTGTAACCATTTCACACTAGATGCTAGACATTACGATTCATTATATTCTATTTCATCTTTCATTTCCATTGTTGATAATTATCATTTCTTAGCATAGCCATATCTACATTTTCTATTTATTCTAACCTACATTGATATGTTTCTTTAAGAGACTTACTTTCGCTTTTACCCATAAGTGCAAACTCAGTAGTTTCACTATCACTATTACATAGACAATAAAATGTATCACATCTTAAACAAGAATCGATACCTGATGATGATTTGTATTCTTCATGCTTGATCACTAGAAAGTGGTTTCCTCTCATATTTGAATATTTGCTTACATTTGCAACTTTTACTGCATCTGATCTGTTTCTTATCAAAGTTTTCAATAAAGGTATCCTTTTCTTCTAAGGCATCAATGCAATTATCATCAGACTCATCTTCAAATCCCATAACTAGATAACAATATTGACCAAGCTCACCTTCTTTCCCATTTGAAACATCGTCACTGTCTTCATGTGTATAAAAACTTCTCTTGTTTTCAAACCTCTTCCTATTTATTTTGCTAGCTTCTTTTCCTTTCTCATGATTTTATTTATAGGGATACATAGTGGAATGATGACCAACTCTACCACAAGAAAAACATTTGAAAGGAAGCTCACCTCTAAATCTTCTTGTACCCACTTGGAGTTTCTTTATGAAGTTTTATTGTTATTCTTATGATACACAACATGATTCTTCCTTCTCTTTTCCTTTTGTATAATCTTTGAAGGTTATTTCTATCATATATGAAGGACTACCTTTCTTCATTTCAAATGTTGTCAATATTCCATAGATTTGATCAAGTGTAAGACTTTTTAGATCCTACATTTATTCAATAGCAAATACTTTGGATTCGAACTTTGGAGTTAGATATCTCAAAACCTTTTCAATAATATAGGAATTTTTTATTTCTTCACCAAGATTTCTAATGCAATTCACAACTTCTCCTACTTTTAGAAAAAAACTTGCAATACTTTCATCATCATGCATTTACAATCTCTCATACTGAATTCTAAATGTTTGAAGTTTATCACTTTTTAACTTTGTGTTGCATTCATAACTTTGGATAATATTATCGGACATTCCCTTTGATGTGTTCATCTGCATTACCTTCACAAAATCAGTCTTCTCCAGAGTTCCTAGGATGGCATTTACAACCTTTTTATTGGTTTCATACTATTTCTTTCCTCCAATGTCTGAAGGAATGGAGGTTGGAAATTGATATCCACTTTCAACTATTTCCCATACATCATATCCTAGTGCCTGCAACTATTCGCTCATCCTATCTTACCAAAATACAAAGTTAGTTCCATTGAATATAGGAGGTCCGATAAAAAATACTCCTTTGTGACTACCCATCTTGAAGGATATCCTTCAAGCAATCAAGCTTCTTTTAAAGGGACTACTCTGATACTAACAGTTGGTAAAAAATATTGAGATGGTGAGGGTGAATTAGTATTTCCAAATCAATAAAATTTTCGTTTCATTTTCTAATTTCTATACACAACTTTACAGAGGGGAACCCACGTGTACGCATGATTGTTCTTAAGATAACTAGCCTATATCCAGTAAAATTACTTTGCAATTAATTCATTGTTTGTTTATTTAGATCCAATGCATCAATACTTCATTAAACATTGAATATATAGTAACCATGTGTAGCAAGAAAAAAATAAACCATCACACATAAGCAACACACATGAACACCAAGATTTAAGGTGGAAACCCAATGTGGGAAAAAACCACCTATTGTTGTTGTCTTTGTCTTACTTTTAATATAAATAAAAGGTTTTACAATCTTGTATCAACACAAACGCATAGTAGTACATAGGCATCCACTTGTAGAAGACTACAACCTTCGCTCACTCTCCAGCTCCTAGAAGGGAGATCCAACCCCTTGGCTCTTTTATTGGCGTAAACTTGTACATCTATACATGTGCCAACCTACTGAAGGCTAAAAAATTCACTTGTTCTCTGGTTGCTATTGGAACAGAGCTCTAAACCCCTGATCTTATTTACCAACTACCACTCGAAGGAAGCTCCAACTCCTTCAACTCTTGGGACCACGTTTCATAAATTTTCATACTGGATCCACCTGCTACAACACATCATAACTTATAGGCCACATTTCATAAAATTTTTAGACTTGATCCACTACTAACACTTAAGCTCAATATCAATCATGAAACTATAACTCATCACTGTAACGCAATCATCAGTCTTTGGCCCAACATAATCAACCAATCATTTGAACCCAATGAACTAAAACTCAACCAAAAACTTAACCAACCAACTCGAACAATCATCACTGTAACTAGAATATTAAACAACATACAGAACATCATAGAAACTAGATCTTGTTATTGTAAACCCTAATAAACCATCTGTCTAAATGTATACGCTACCTTATAGTAGCGAACCCGCGTGTGTACACACCTTTCATGAATCATACCCACGTATAGATCTTAAACTTCTAAAAATTGAAAGTTGAACCACTGTCACTCCAAAACACATACTGAATCATACACAGATCATTCTGAAGCAAGCATAGAATTTTCTCTGATCTTCAACCATAATCATCAACTAACCTCGAAATTCTTCAATCAATCAATTCGGAATTAAACATCATTTTTTAAGCCTAAATCATCAATAATACTTCATTGATAGACAATAGAAACACATAAAAACTGATAAAACTGATCAGATATCATTTTCATCAAAACCCTACTTTCTGTATGTTCTTTCCTCAAATCATATCTGTGCGTCTACACACTTTTCAAGAACCAAAACCATGTGTATGTGACTTACCAAAAACACGTTCATGTGTGTACGTACTTTTTAGGAACCAAACCCTTGTGTACGCGACTTATAAGAAGCACATCAGTGTGTATACATGTCTGGCAAGCTATAAAACCCATGTACATATCTACAAATTTAGAGTTAAATCTTTACTGTAGCATAGAACCTCAGACAAATCATGTGTTAAGATGCCATCAACACAAATAAAATCATCCCATACTCATGATTATCACATTAAATCTATTTTATTTGACCCATCATTAAACTCTCGGTGCATACATAGTTTAGATCAAGTAAAGAATCAATAGCCCATAACATGCATATTTACTTTAGATCTAACTATTCATAATATTTCCATCACTTGCACACTTTTCACACCTTTCACATATATCACCTTATATAGGTTAGCCTTTATCCAATACCACATGTCAAAACCATACTCGAGTCGATGGTTTTCTTAGATTGGATAAAAATATTTGTTACCGGGACCAATACAATAGGGAAGTACCATGGTAAGGATCCTTGGTATTTTAATACCATGGTGTGGAAACTATATGTGCCTTTGATTCTTCATACTTCATGTATACATGTCTTTACTTAATAGAACTTACGTATACTTCCTGAACTTTCAACTTTATCATTATACCTCTGCCTCTGAACTACTATGCCTTTGCCAAAACACTATGTCACATCCGTAAAATATTCTATCACATCCTGTTTACATCTTCAACAAGAAGGTTTCTATAAATAGACAAATCATCAAGTAGGTTTTCATTCATCATGTCTATTTTTATCAAGGACAACTCATTAGGTAGGTTGTCATCAAGAACAACACTTAATTCATAATCCTAACAATGTACTCATTTTTGATGATATAATGAAATGGATCAATGATTTTTTTTGCTATTATTTGTGTCTATTTTCTTGTTTCTTTTATTCCCTATGTATTTTAGTTATGTTAAGTTCATATTTGTTATTTATTGTATTTTTCCCTAAAGGGAGCATTACAATGGTATCAAATCATGATATTGGCTAGTTATGGGGGAAGCCAACAAGATCATGGAAGAGTTAGGAATGCATACACAATAATTGGTGGAACTATAGGTGTTCCAGTGAATTAAGGAATGAGGATTTACCACAAGGGATCATGGAAAATATCCTTAGTGTTAGGTACCTATAATACTAGTGATTCCCCCATTAATATTGTCATTGTATCCCTTATTGTAATTGTTAAGCCCCTATTGTCCCCATATTGTTATTATTGTGCCCCGTAGAATCCCACTATTTTTATTTTTGTGCCCTTATATTATTATTGTTAAGTCGGCTTTGGTTATATTGTGACCCCTTAGTCTCTTATATATAGAAAGGAGGTTTTCTCATTTATATCATCCAAGAATTGTTCATTTGTGTAATGTAAAGGAGGTTTCCCCCTTGAAAGGGCTTATTTCTAAGGCGTTGATTTATATTTTCTATCTTTATGTAAGTTGGTTTCATAATATTTGGTATCAGAGCTTTGGATTCTAGGGTTTTGCTGCTCCAAATAGGCCATCGTGAAATTTGCGCTATAACTTTTTTGTTATGAAGTTTTAGAAGCTAAAAATAAAAAACCATTTGAGAGGGAATCAGTCTACACCTAGGGCCTAAATTTCAGATCTTGTATCTCCATATTTTTGGAGATATAATCTGAGGAAGTTAGGGCTTTTACAGACCCCTGAATTACATTCCAAATAGGTGACCTTGCGAAAATCGTCATAACTATCACTTTGAGAATCAGATTGAAATTCTGTAAGAAGTTATAGAAAGAGGATGGAATGTAGTCTTTTGGGTATCATTTTCAGGACCTAAGGTTGAAAGAGTGACCCATAGAACGTCATACAAGTTCACTCTACTGAACAAGTCTATACTCAGGTCATCATGGGAGATTTAGCATAACTCTTCATTGGAGAATCCAATCTTGATCAGACTTATGGGGTTAGAAATATTACTCAGAGGATTACCACACGAATAAATTTCAGACCTTAGAGATCAAAAATTATAGAGATACATCAGATTCAATATCGAGATCCTACAAAGTGAAAAAAGGTGTGTAGTTTTTATTTTTATTTTTGCATAAGCTTAGTTTGAAAAATTAGTTTGATGGAATTCAAAGGGCATAATGAAGCATTATTATCATTAATTGATGCCCTGAGAAAAGAAAATGGAAACACCTAGTAAGCAACCTGAAAGCTCGAGCATGACTCGTGAAGAAGAGGAAGAAATGCAGCATGATATATCAAAATTACGAGGCCAAGTGCAACAAAATTCACTCGCACAAAAAGTAACAGAAGCTAAGATGGATGGTTTAAAGAAAGGCATAGAAGCTAAGATGAATGATGTGGAAGCTAATATGGATGGCATGGAAGATAATATGGATGTCGTGGAAGCTAAGATGGGTGATTTAAAGAAGGGAATAGAAGATTTAAAGATATATTTGAAGACAGATTTGACAAAGTTTCTACAAGAAATGCTTACTAATGGTGAAAGGGTAGTAAAGGAAACTCGTGATGAGAACAAAATAAATGTTAATCATGATTTCATAGACTCTAATGTTGGATCGAAGAACCACCATGTGCGAAATATTGATATGAGGAAGTTTGATGGCAAGGATTGCAGAACATGGATACTATAGATGGAGCAATTTTTCAATCTCCATAATGTGAAAAATGCACAAAAGATACGCATTGCAACTTTATATTTGGAACCAAATCAGATTGTATGGTATCGATGGCTTTTCTCTCATAAAAAAATTCTCACTTGGGCTATTTTTACGTATGAAATGATAGCACATTATGAGGATACAAAAAGGAACACTTTTTTTAGCCAATTGATAAATCTCAAACAAAAGGGTTCAATGATGGAGCACATTGAGGACTTTGAAAAATTGAATATAACGGTAAAAGATATTCTACAGGAGCATAGGATTTATGTGTTCATATGGACTTTAAAGGATAACATCCAACATGAGGTTCGCCTTTGGGAACCAAATTCATTAGAGAAGGCATTCCGGTTGGAAAGAAAAATGGAAAGAACAATTATGGCAACAAGGAAGCATACCACTCAAAATCATAAACATGGAAGTTTTGATGCCCTAGCCATCCACAACCTAGACGGTTGACACCACAACGCTTGGAAGAAAAAAGAGCAAAAGGGATTGTTATAGTTTTGATAGAAAGTACACTAAAGGTCATAAGTGTGCCGAGAAGAAATCATTTTACATAGATTGTGAAGAGGAGGAAGAAAAGGAATAATTAACATAAAAAAAAGAGGATTTACACCAGGAACAAACCCTAGAAAAAGAGGAAATGAGTCCGACCATATCATGTAATACATTGGTTGGAATTAGCACTCCTCAAAATATCAAGATATAAGGGCATATCAAGAAGGAAAAGGTAATAGTGTTGATTTATTCACGAATTACCCATAATTTTATTCATTATAAGATAACCAAACATCAGGCCTTACAGATATCAATATGTCACAAAAGAGTGAAATTGAACGTATGGTTGTAGAAATGCTAGAGGCTAGTATAATTCAACCTAGTCAAAGTTCTTTCTCTACTCCAGTAGTAATGGTTCACAAGAAGAATGGATCATGGCGCATGGGTCTAGATTATAGGGACCTCAACAAGCTGAATATTAAAGATAAATTTCCCATTCCTGTCATTGATAAATTATTGGATGAATTGCATGGATCAATTTACATCACCAAGTTGGATCTTCATTCAAGATATCATCAAATCATAATGAAGACTGAATACATTCCAAAAAAAACATTTAGAACTCATGAGGGTCATTATGAATTTTTGGTCATGCCTTTTGGCCTTACTAATGCACCTTCTACATTTCAAGGTTTGATGAATTCCATTTTCAAACCCTTCCTTAGAAAATTTGTGTTAACATTTTTTGATGATATACTAATCTATAGCAAGTCCTCGAAGGATCATGTCCAACATGTTGACATCGTTCTCAAACTATTGGAGGAGAAACAATTATACGCAAAAATATCCAAACGTTTCTTTGGAGTACAAGAGGTGAAATATCTAGGTCATATTGTATCTTATGAAAGTGTTAAGGTAGACCCTAGAAAAACTAAAACCATTAAGGATTGGAAAATCCGCACATCAATAAAGCATCTACGATGATTTCTCAGGTTAACAGGGTATTATCGCATGTTTCTTAAGAATTATGGGAGAATAGCACCACCTCTAACAACATTATTAAAGAAAGATGCATTTTCCTGGACGCTGGAAGCAACAAAGGCCAAAAACCTTTATTGTCGATGTGATGCCTTAGGAAATGGAATTTGTGTTGTTCTAGTGCAAGAAGAAAGACCCATTTCTTTCGAAAGTCGTCCAATCAAAGTAAAGTATTTAAACAAAGCTATTTATGAGAAGGAAATGTTGGCAATACTACATGCACTTAAAAAATGGCAACCCTACCTAATGGTAAGACACTTCAAGATAAAAACAGGTCATGATAGTCATAAATACCTTTTAGAACATATATTATCTTCAGAAGAGAAACAAAAATGGGTCACAAAGATGTTGGGTTATGACTTTGAAATCATCTACAAAAAACGGAAGAAAAATGTTGTGGAAGATGCACTGTAAAGAAAGGATGAGGATGTGGAATCATTTCTTTGGACCATTTCTATTATCCAACTATATTAGATAAATAAATCAATGGATGAATGGAAGAATGACGATGAAGTGTGGGTACTCATTCAAAAGATACAACAAGATCCCAGTACATCTAATACATTTAGCTCGAAAAATGATTCGTTATGGTAAAAGAATCGGTTATACCTATCTAAGAATTACCAACTCAAACAAAATATACTTAGGGAATTGCACACCTCTCCCTCAGGAGGGCACTTAGGATTTCTAAACACCTACCACAGGGTTAAGAAGGATTTTTTTTTCGGATGGCCTTAAATTGGATATTCAAAAGTTTGTGGCAGAATGATTGGTTTATTAACAAAATAAAGTTGAAATAATTAAGACCCTAGGTTTATTACAACCTTTATCCATTCCAAACCAATGTTGGGAGGAGGTTTCAGTGGATTTTATCAACAGGTTTACCCAAGTCCAAAGGAAAGATTGTTATCATGGTTGTAGTTGAACGAATTACCAAGTATGCACACTTTTGTGCATTATCTCATCCATTTAAAGCAAGTACAATTTCTACTGCATTTATAGAAACAATTCAAAAGCTACATGGAAACCCAAAGATTATTGTGAGTGACAAAGATCCCATTTTCACTGAAATTTTTGGAAAAGATTATTTTTTTGTCTTGGTACTCAGTTAGCTCATAGCTCATCTTATCATCCTCAATCTAATGGGAAAACTGAGATAGTAAACAAATGTTTGGAAGGATATCTTCGTTTCTTTGTACCTGATAAATAGACACAATGGGTCAAATGGTTGTCTCTAGGTGAATGGTTGTATAACACTTCCTTCCATAGTACAACAAAAATGACCCCATTTATGGCACTTTATGGATATCGTCCACCATCCATCACATCATACTTAAGATAAAATTCTAAGGTTCAATCAGTGAAAGATTACATCGAGCATCAGCAACAAGTTCTCCAACTCTTAAAGGATAACCTCACCTTGGCGTAGAATAGAATGAAACAATAGGCAGATCAACATCACAATGAAAGAAGTATTGATGTAGGTGATTGGGTATTCCTACAAATACAACCATATAAACAAATTTCCCTCAAGCAAGCTAAGAAGGATAACATATTATCATCAAAGTATTATGGTGCATACAAGGTGTTGCAAAAGATAGGTACTGTGGCATACAAATTGGAGCTTCCTAAAGCTTCTTGAGTGCACCCAGTTTTCTATGTTTCATGCTTAAATAAGGTTATACATGACAAGCTTCCAGTTCAAACAATATTTCTAGAACTTGATGAGGAAGGAAAAATCATATTGGAACCTAAAGTAGTTAAAGAAACAAGAACTCGACAACTACAAAATAAATCAATTTCAGAGCATCTCATCAAATGGAAGAACTTATCCTTTGAATATTCCACATGGGAGGATAAGAATTTTATACAGAAGCATCCAAAACTACTCGAGCATTGAGGACAAAACTTTTTTGAAGGAGACGAGCATGTTAGGTCCCTATAATACTAGTGATTCCCCCATTACTATTGTCATTGTATCCCTTATTGTTATTGTTGTGCCCCTATTGTCCCCATATTGTTATTATTGTGCCACATACAATCTCACTATTTTTATTTTTGTGCCCTTATATTATTATCGTTAGGTCGACTTTGGTTATATTGTGACCCCTTAGACTCCTATATATAGAAAGGAGGTTTTGTCATTTGTATCATACAAGAATTGTTCATTTGTGTAATGTAAAGGAGGTTGCCCCCTCAAAGAGGGTTATTTCTAAGGCATTGATCTATCTTTTCTATCTTTTTGCGAGCTGGTTTCATAACACTTAGGAATGTTGGTCCAGTTGAGTAGTAGTAAGATGACAGGCCAAATACGTCCTCCTTTTTATGGCAGAGACCTTAGAGGTGTGCATGCCATAGGGGTGGAGCCATTTACGCCATATAAGGTAATTCAATCAAATCAAGACATACAGAAGACAATGGGGAATATAACCCTCCCTATGATTGATGGTTTAGTGAGGAGCTTTGCCAAAGAGTGGGTGCAAAAGTTGGACACATACCTCCATCTAAACCCCTTGAGAGGTGGATGTTATAAAGTATGTTTCCTTACATTTAGTTGGAGATGCACATGAATGGTGGTATCATGCGTTGGTCACTTTGGTTCATGTAGGCATGACGTCATACACAAAGTTCACGAAAAGACATATACAGATATTTGATAGAAAGGAAACCAAACCTCCTCAAAAGGAGTGGATAGGATAGGATAGTTAGATGATGAGACTAGAAGGGAGTTTTGGAGAAGGAAAATTTGCTTCATATGTGAGGATACATGGAACCCGAAGAACAGGTACACTAAGGGCAAGGCCCACTACATTGTGGTGTTTTCTGATAGTCAGCCTAATAATGAGGTTGAGCATGAAGCAGATAACACGAGTGATTGTGAAAAATACTTAGATCTACCTAGTGTGACTTAGGAGCCACCAATATTGGTGATCCCATTGATGGCTCAGTTGAAACAATGGTAGTGTGAGTGAGGCATGTACCCATAGGGCTATCTATGGGTTTATAGAGAATTTTCACCAACAATAGATTCAATGGCATAAATCCATCCTTACAACAATGAAGAAGAAGGCCAAGACAGACCAAGAAACCATATTAAAGCAAAATGGTGAACTAGAGGACATCAGGGCAGTTTTTGCCAAGTCATTGGTGAAGATGACACGTTGGGGAACAGTTGAAATCCCTAATGAAGCAGTGAGAGTAGTATATTTAGAGTGTCAGAGAAACCCTTTTTCATACATATATAGATGGATCTTGAAGTATTGTTAGGTTACCTATGCACATTGGATAGAAAGAGGTAGAGTTAACTAGACATATCTTATGCATTGACCTGACTAGTGAGACAATGTGAAACGAATTGTGTGGAGCACAACATTCACATGGTGGGCTAGTTACATGTAAATTTGTTCTTACATCTGATCTCTCTCATGGGGTTCGGTGGTGACAAGTAATTATTTTGTACTCAATGGAGTGGGCTAGTAGTGTGTATTTCCTATATGTGAGGCATCAGTTAATTTGCCCACTCATAGATTTTGTAGAGGAGCTTGTGGGGGAGATTTTCTAGGAATCACTTCAGCATCTAGAAGTTAGAATATTGGGGGAGATTTTAGCAGTTGATTGGATCATATTTGAAGGTTAAATTTCTCTCTTCCTAGAAGTGCATGTGTCTCCCTAGAGGAAGCTTACATAGCCTATTTTGCTGGTAGATTAGGATCTCCTTAGAGCTCAAGGGTTGGGAGAATTTTGTGGAAAATTATCAGAGGTTTATGGAGTTTCTAGCTGGTCAAATTTGGAACATTTATAGTAGATTTTTGCACGAAATGGTTAGTTGGGAAATTCACACCAATTGGACAGGTTTCTCTCTCTTAGGTTTTGGGCCAAACCGTTTATTGGCTAGTTGGGCAATTCACACCAATTGGACGGGTTTCTCTCTCTTAGATTTTGGCTTTTTTGCGAGGATTTAGCACACCAAATTTCAAACCAATCAGAGTCTTCATACCATAGTTTCTTGGATGTGGAACCATAGGCAATTGAACAAATCATATTTGGGTTTTTATGGGTTTTGGAAGGGAGTCTGTGGGTGGAGTTTCAGGTTGATCCAAGCATTATTCAGACCATACATCATCAATTACATCTAGTAGTTTGTTGCAAATCATTTACCCTATCATGTCATAAATCTAAGCCATACACTTATTGGGTTGGATAGATATTTCAGGGTTTTGTTCTTCTTGCTTGGGAAGCCCAGGTTCCTTAATCACTTCTTTGATGTACTCATTTTTCATGATGTAATAAAATAGCTTAGTGATTTTATTGTTATTATCTTTTTTTATTTTCTTTTTATTGTTATTCCCTACATATTTCAATTTTTTTAAGTTCATCTTTGTTATTTACTATATTATTCGTAAAAGGGACCGTTAGAGCCTAATAGGTCACAAGTTTCACATTTTCATTTATATTATCAAATATATAGTGACATGATAGTTTACAAATCAATTAATTGCTTTTATTATTAAAAGCCATCATGTTGATAGGAAGCTCATTAGCACACTATCAATTAAAATTTTTTACAATAAATTTATCAACAAGATAAAATTACACCTAACAATAAGTGAAACCAAACTACAACTATGAATGCCATTCTCAACAATCCAAACATATAAAACCATGCATCCCAATCATATCTCTAACAAAATAAGTCAGTATGCTTCAATTTTAAGCATAAAGGAGTAACATTCATTTAATAAAGGCATGAGGTAAATAGCTAAACATACATATTTGTGAGATAGCACACACATATTCATGCCATCACACCAAAAAAAAATCTTGATATACATGTGAAATGATGCTCATAAATGGTTCTAATTGAATGCAATATGATTCCACCTCACGTCACATCCATGTTGTAATGATTGAAGTATCTATCTTATTATGGTATGTTGTAATTATTAATATGTTTAACATTTCACCTATCTTCCTACTAAAATATAGCTTTCTCAATATCAAAACTCTTAAAAAATGGTGCCCTATGAGAGATAAATAAGAAAGACATCAAAACAAAAACCCTATGTTCCACTGCTCGGTGGCAAAAAAAAATTGGTATCCTATAAGAGATAAATAAGAAACACATCAAAACAAAAATCTTATATTCCTTTGCTTCGCTGCATAGTAGTGTTCTGGAATATTGTCAAATATTACTATTCTCCTGTTAATTTGTTGTAACATTATTCTCAGTTATTTGTTTGTTCAGGATTTACTGCTACGGCGGTGATCCATGCATTGAAGAGTTGCTGGGCTTGATGCTTCTGCTGGTACTGCAAATGGGGATGGAGTTCGAGTTCGGCTTCGGCTCGGCCTTTGGTTCCTGATTCTGTTTGGGCTTCTACTACGGCTTGCTCTCCGGTTTCGGTAGCTGCTTCGACTTCTGCTCCTGCTGCGGCTGCGGTATCTACTGTTTGGACTTCTGCCCCTGCCGGGGCTTCGGTTCCCGCCTCGATTTTGGCTCCTGCTGCGGTCTCTGCTGGGGCTTAAGCTCCTGCCTCGATTTTGGCTCCTGCTGCGGTCTCTACTTAGGTTTGGGTACATGCTGTAAGAATCAGGAGATGAAAATCCGTCTCTATCACCACGTGCACGCTCAACTCGCATTCGTCTGCCATCATATTTACAACAGTCACAGTAACGAATAGCGTCCTCTGCATCACAACGATCCTCATTGATTATGTTTGGGCTTCTACTAAGGCTTGCTCTCCGGTTTCGGTAGCTGCTGGGACTTCTGCTCCTGCTACGGCTGCAGTATCTACTGTTTGGACTTCTGCCCCTGCTGGGGCTTCGGTTCCCGCCTCGATCTTGGCTCCTGCTGCGGCCTCTGCTGGGGCTTAAGCTCCTGCCTCCGTTTTGGCTCCTGCTGCGGCCTCTACTTAGGTTTGGGTACATGGTGTAAGAATCAGGAGATGAAAACTCGTCTCGATCACCACGTGCACGCTCAACTCGCAATCGTCTGCCATCATATTTATAACTGTCACAGTAACGAATAGCGTCCTCTGCATCACGAGCATCCTCAAATGTAACAAAGCACAATCTCGGTGGTCTCCTAGGAATTTTAATATCAATATCGACAATACGTCCGTACCTATCAAATAGGGTTTCAACTTCATTTTTCCTAACACCATCAGGTAGATTTCCCACAAATAATGTTCGACCAGCCATTGTTAACGTTTTAATTCAGTATCGAAAACTCCCTAATGCTGTGGAAAATGGCACAACAAATTAAACGATATTTATCGAGATACTCTCTATATACTTACGTAGGGAGAGATAACCAACTTCAATCTTGATTTTATCGAAGTGGAAGGTTATACTTTTTATAGTATTTCGGACGCTCTAAACAAAGCCGACCATGATAAAATCTAAACTTTCAAAGATGTTTTATGTAAAAGATTAATCTATTATACTTAAGGTAGGAAACAAGATGGAAATAAAGAATATTTTGTATTTGATTGTGTGAAAAAAAATTGATGGTAATGTGTGTATATATTAAATTAAAAAGTTTGTTGGATTTATTTGGAATATATTACCTATATTAAATTGAACTGAAAAGTGATGTAATAATTAGGAAAAGTGATGTAATAATTAGGATTGTATTTTATTTTTAATATTTTTAAAATTAAAAAAAGAGATGAATTAGTTTGTAAGATTATTTTGATCATTAAAAATTTTAGATTCAAACTTTTATCATTACGTATTAAAATTATTTCAAAATTATTTTTAAATGTTAAATAAAATAACATATAAGATTAATTTATTATTATACTGTTTTTTAATTATCTTAAAGTTGTTATTAGTTGAATGATATTTCTTAAATCTAAGTTATTTTTTAGTAATTTTCATTTCCAAAAAGATTCCATTCTATTAGTATAAAATAGACCTAATCATAATAGTCTTATAAGTAGAGGGAATTATTTTATCTCAACTTTTAAAAATAACTACAATGAGACTTTGTGTATAGGGTTTAGGGAAGGCATGATTCAATGCCAAATTGAAGAGCTTGTGTATACATGGGATACGAATAGGTATATTTCTTTTAAATGGTCTTGTTAGTCTTTAATTTCCTTATTTTTTAAACTCACAAGTTGTTTAACCCCGAACATTATATCTACTAAAAACGAATTTCATCCTTTATAGGAATGTTCAAAATGGTGTCCATGGCATCATGGAACTCATAAATAGTTAAAATCCTTTAAGGGAATCATATTATTTTCCTTCATTTCGTGAATTAAAGATCTTTTCTCCAAATTATCTTATGATCCCATCTAAAATAGGTGCAACAACCACTCTTACTTTCTCTTTATATAGTACATTTTCTCCCCTTTAATAAGTGCTTTATAAATACTTATCTGGTTGAGTTTTAAATAGTCATTAGAAGCATCAACCATCCCTAACGCCTATTGTGTCAATTTTATGTAATTGTCATATAAAAAATTGGTCGTTCTATTACTGTTTTTACATGATACATTATAGAGAACTTTTTAATGAAAATAGAAAGGGTTGTAGTAAAATTATGATAGAAATCTTCAATGTTGTCCTTATATGTTAGTATGTTTAAATCCCAATTTAAATCCTTTAAAAAGAGATCAACATTACTTTTTTCAAAAGTTAGGTTCCTTTGATTATCAAATATATTTTTGATGGAGGTTTCATGCGTAGCAAAGTTTTGAGTTAAGGGTAAAGATTTATGATCATATTCAATTTTATGGTCATTTGAGAGGTAAGAATATACTATTTTGTTAGAATTGGGACATCAAGCATAACATAATTTATGATATTTCTATTTATCTCTATCGATCCCATGAATACAATTCATTTGGTCAAAGCTTGACCACTTCATTACACCATTAGAAATTATTTAGCCTTGATTGCTACAAAGCTTGACTAGATTGATACCAAACAAATTATTCATGATCTAGTTTGTGAAGTTTCTTTTTTGTCTACTAGCTAAAATAGGGTCCTCATTTAGCCATAAAAAATTAGGTTTTTAATCATTGCTTAGAAGAATAAATTGTGCAATTCAAGCAATAAAGTATCCAAGAAAGATGATATTATATTCATTCCCCAAACTATTAATATCTTCTTTTAGGGTATTATAAGAGCAATTTTTATCTAGATTGTTTTTCTTATAAAAAAATAGAATTAACAGGCATAAAATAAGATATATATATTTTTTTTTTTATAAATCCTCTCAGAATTAATTTATAATATTTTTATGCAAAAGTATATATTGAAAGGACCTTTCATATGAAGACAACTATGAGGGGAACATTCCTTTTTATATAATAGTCTATGTCTCTAATCCTTTTACGATAATATTTCTTGTTCCATGCTAATGACAAGATGAATATTTCTATGAGAGGGACCTTACACGCATCATTATTATATTTTCAACCAGAAAAACAATATGAATTTCACTTGGGATCGAAGTTAATATAGGAATTGAAGGTTCAATGGAGAAGAAAGTAGAGGCGGTGTGGCGGCAAATAACGAAGGCCAGCTTCTAGGGTTGCAACGAGCTGCAGTCAAGGTTCCTCATGGAGAGCCACAGAGGAGGGAGAGCATCTCCCTCCTATAAGGAAGCAGTTGCTCGTAGGGGAAAGAAACCTGTAGAAAACACTAAGGATGCTTTGGAGGAAGAGAAAAGAAATATGGAAGAGGAGATAGTAGGAGACAATACAAAGGAAATCAATGGCACAAAGGGCAAGGAGGTAGACGAGAAAAAACAAGGAATTAAAGACAAGAAACAGAAGGGACCCTGCAAACCCAAAGCTAAGATCACACCGAGAGTTATTTTAAACGACCCTACTCTGCAAGCACACAGGGATCACATGATGACATATGCTATTATCTGTAAGTTCATGAGACTATGGCCCATTGAAAAAGCACTACAGACATGGATCAAATTTCACTGTAAACCTAAAGGGAGCATTAACCTTCATCTTGGGTCAGAGGGATTCTTCACTATGGTATTCACGAATATTGAAGACAAGGACAGAATATTCGAAGGAGGCCCATACTTCTATGCAGCAGCTGGACTCTACATGAGACCATGGATGATCAATTTTGTCCTGGAACGAGATACTTTTTACTTCGGTACTGGTCTGGGTAAGAGTCTATTCTTTACCCCTTGATTACTGGCAAGATGAATCATTAACAGCCATAGGCAATAAATTAGTTCATTTTGTCAAAGCTTCTGAAGCCACAAGAAGAGGGAAATACACTTCCTTTGCCAGGATATGTGTGGAAATGGATCTGTCAAGAGCTCTACTAGATGAGGTGATTCTGGAAGTTTTTGATGAAGAATGGGTGCAAACAATAGACTATGAACATATTCCATTCAGATGTTTTAGATTTCATGAACGTGTGCTTCTATTTAGAGATTGTCCACTCGGTAAAGTGGTAAATAACAGTAAGGCTAACACAGTGAAGGAAACTGATAGCTTCCCGAAAGTAGTGAATCGAGGAAAAGGGGGCAAGAAAGGACCAAAGCATCATCAAGATGAATGGCTAAAAGCCAGTCAAAATAAGTTCCAAGTTCTTGATAAAGACAAAGAGATCACAAAGGAAGATCAAGCAATGGAAGTAAACCCTGGGGAGAAGAAAGAAGAAGAAAAACGTGACCAAACCCAGGATATTGATTATCAGAAAGAAACCATGATGAATGAAATAGAACTGGGGATGGATCAAGAAATGGCCGAGAGTGAAATGGACCTGGAGGACCATGAACTACAGGAAATCCTTGATAAAGAAAACCTAGATCTAGAAGGGTTCCTAATTAAGGGAACTATAGGAGGAATGGATTCGGTACCTCATGAAGAGTTCAACAGAATACAACAGTTGTTTTTATGGAAAACACAAGACAATACGTTGGAGAAAGGAAAAAATATAGATAAGCAGGATAACAGAGCGATGAAGCCGATGAAAAAAACTCTGGGACTAGCAACAAGAAACCCAAGCAAGAAAAGAGGCAAGAAAAAACATAAAGAACTCTTGATGGAGTGTGGCAAGATAATGATAGACTCAGGTAAGATGAAATATCTAGCCAGTTACTCCTTTACAAATCTTTAGTTATGAAGTTCATATCTTGGAATATCAGAGGGCTAGGGAGTAAACGAAAGCAAAGAATCCTCAGCAACAAGATGAAAAAAGAAATTCCGGACATAATATTTATACAAGAAACGAAATGTTCCATTCAAAAATTAAGACAAATCCATACTAAATGGCTCAGTAGATTTGAGTTTCTAGAAGTTAAAGCAGAGGCTACAACACGGGGAATTCTCTCTTTGGAACCCTCAAAAAATTAGTATCATAGATGCTGAGGCTACAAGGAACTATCTATCAGTTGTCATTCAACCTGTAGGAGACAGGTTCACCTATCTGGTCACAAATGTTTATGACCCTCAAAGAATTGACAATAAAATCAAGTTTCTAGACTCACTAGTAGATCTCAGGGACAGACATGTAGGAAAACCTTTGATCATGGGAGGGGATTTCAACATGATCAAATCTCTTTCGGAGAAAAGGGGAGGAATCAGAACACTAAGTAAAGACTCTTTAGAGTATCAAACTTTTATAAATAATATGGATCTGGTAGGTGTTGAAATGAATACTGGCCTCTTTGCTTGGAATAATAAAAGAGGAGGAGAATCTCAGGTTGCCTAAAAGTTAGACAGATTCATGATCTCAAATGACCCGATGCTAACTAATATGGAAGTAATAGTGGAAGTTCTCCCCTTTGGAGGCTCTGATCACTGGCCGGTTCAATTGGAGATGAAAGGTATGGGAATACTCAAAAACACACCTTTCAAATTTGAAAATGCTTTCCCATCCAGAATTCCTCCATAATATTAAAGAATGATGGTCAGAATATTTACAGATATAGGGATCAAGAATGTTTCTTCTTCATAAAAGATTAAAGCATATCAAACTTAGACTAAAGGATTGGAATAGAAATGATTTTGGCAATATTTTTGTGGAGAAAAAAGCGATTGAAAATAAAATGAAGCTCAACCAAGCTCTGATCAAGGAGGAATTTGATAAAGTCAAAAGTAATCAAGTGGATAAATACCACCAACAATGGGATAATCTGTGCAAACAAGAGGAAATTTTTTGGAGACAAAAATCTAGGATCCAATGGGTAAAAGAAGGTGAGTGTAATACAAATGTTTTTCACAAGTCAACCATGGTGAATAGAACGCACAACAAAATATCTTCAATTAAGAATAAAGAAGGAAATCTTCTTACCTCCCATGAGAATATTGAAGCTATGTTAGTTCAACACTTACTCAGGAAAATAATTTAGATAGAGAACAATCCATTAGTATGATTACTAGAAACATACCAAAGTTGGTATCCAGAGAAGATAACTTCAATCTGAATAGACCAGTTTCTGAAAAGGAGCTAGATGAGGTCCTCAATGAAATGCAGAATGGAAAAGCACCAAGCCCAAATGGTTTTAATGTGGATTTTTTTAAAGCATGCTAGAATATTGTCAAATAGGATATCTTAGATGTAGTGGATGATTCCAGTTTAAAAAAAACTATTTTGAAGGGGCTCAACACCTCCTTTATCTCCCTTATCCCAAAGCAGGACATGGCTCAAAGACCAGATAAGTTTAGGTCCATATCTCTTTGCAATGTGGTTTACAAGATAATTTCCAAAGTAGTGTCTAATAGACTTAAGCCTCTGCTGCCTACCCTAATTTCAGAGGAACAATCTGGTTATGTTGAAGGAAGACAAATTTTAGACAACATCATTCAAGCCCAAGAGGTGGTTCATTCATTAAGCAACAAAAGAGAGGCTGGAATGATCATGCAATTAGACATAGCCAAAGCTTATGACAAGGTAAAGTGGACCTATATAAAGAAGGTACTTATTGCTTTTTGTTTTGATCACAATTGGGTCAGGTGGTTGATGGCCTTAGTTACTTCTTCCTGCATCTCTATTTTGGCGAATGTATCTCCGTATGAGATTTTCAGTCCTTCCAGAGACCTCAAATAGGGAGATCCACTCTCTCCATATCTTTTCATTCTCATAATGGAAGGGCTTGGATGGTCTATCAAGAATGCTAAGGAAACAGGCAAGATTAAAGGCCTTCAACTAACAGAAAATGGTCAAGCTCTAACTCATCAACAATTTGTAGATGATACAATGCTACAAGGAGTCCCCATAATAAAAGAAGATTTAGCATATAAACAGATCCTGATAATCTTTTCCATGACCATAGGTATGGAATTTAATCTCTCCAAATCAAAAATATTTTTCTTTAATACCAATATTGCGATTCAAAGGAATATTTCCAGAATTCTTGGCTTTCAAAGGGATTCCCTTCCCTCAAAATATTCGGGAGTCCCTCTAACGGCTAGACCAATGCTTAAAAGCATTTGGGAACCATTGATTAATAAGTTGCAGGCTAAAATCAGTAAATGGACCTTCAAAACTTTAAATCTTTCTAGTAGGTTGGTTCTGACAAAAGCAGTTCTACAAGCCATCCCTATTTTTATGTTATTTGCTCTCCCAGTGCCTAGAGGAGTCCTGCAGCATTTCAAAAATATACAAAGAAACTTCCTTTGGGGTAAGGAGGAGATGAAGAAGAAATGGGCCTTAGTGTCTTGGGAAAAAATTTGAAAACCCAAAAACCATGGACGGCTAGGCTTAGACGACCAGGAAATACTCAGCAAAGTTTCAGAATCCAGAGACTCAATGGGCAAATATCTGGAAAGAAAAATATGCAATATCCTGGCAAACTAGTGATCTCATAAGAATGTCAGGGAACATTAAGGGATCATATATCTGCAACAAAGCATGGGAGAACAAAAGATTAGTTCATGAAAATAGTTTCTAGGAAATTAGATAAGGGAACCTAGCTATTTCTTGGGAAGATAAGTGGCAACATGAACCAATACTTCTAAAATCAGGCTTCCTCAACCTTAAGCATGAGATAGATTCACAGGGATTAACTAAACTAAGGGACTTCTTGGAGAACACCCAGCAGATGGAGAAATGGAGAATCTAGAAAACATTGATTGTAGAAACAACAACCCCTTGAAAACAAAAGTAGAGGAGCTACGGAAAATAGTGGAACAAATAATGATCCTAATTTCAGAAGTCCAAGACCAAGTAAGATGGGGTAACAATAAAGAGGGCACCTTTAATCTTAAATAAGGTAAAGACATCCTACTTGGGCTAGATCCCAAGGGACTAGACATAATCTATCAAAAAATTTGGAGGCACTAGGGATGGATGAAAGTTAAAACTCTTTATGTGGTTGGTATACCACAAAAAAATCCTAACTTGGGACAACATTAGGAAATGGGGTGTTCTGGGCCCCTCTAGATGCCTACTGTATGGGGAACATGAAGAAACAATGGAGAATCTTCTCAACAATTACATTTTCACCTCCTGCTTATGGGACATATTTGCCAAAATCTTTCAACAATCAGACAGGGATAGAGGAAGCATTATCAATACCCTCAATACTTGGAGGGGAAATTTTCGGACTATGAGATTCTCAATTCAGCCTAGGCCCTAACACCAAGCTTCATCATATGGAATGTTTGGAAGGAAAGGAACAAAAGGACTTTCAAGGGAGAAATAAACCCCCCCTATCGCTTGTTTGAGACAATCCTGAAACAACTTAACGAAACAATGGGCACCATTGTTCGCAACCACCATAATAAGCCTCCCTCAGATTTGTATGAAAAAATTCTTATACAGCTAGGGCTACAAGGTCTTACTCCTCAAGGTCTTATTAGGAAGGTTTTAGATAAGGATATGGAGAAGAACTTCTAGCAGCCTCCCCCAAAAGGATTTCTAAAATGCAATATTGATGGAGCGTCAAAAGGAGAGCCAGGCACTGTAGGGTTCAAAGGTGTTCTTAGGGATGCCAAGGGAAGTATTATCTTCATCTTCCATTGTCACCTAGGAACTGCCACCAATAACATGGCTGAATTAATGGCTTTAGAACAATGCCTCGATTTTTTAACTCAGGTTAATTGCTGCAATGTTATAGTAGAAGCGGACTTTGAATTAGTAATTAATTCAGTGAAAATAATAATTAGTGGGAGAGCGCTAGAGAATGTCTCAAAACACTAGAAATTAATTACGATTTTCCAGAAAATTCAAGGTCACCTTCAAAACCTGCGCACTGTCAGCTTCCTTCATGTTCACAGAAATGGCAACATGCTGGTGGATCTTCTAGCCAACCAGGGGGTCAGTAGTACGGAGCTCAAGGTTTCGATGGAGTGACAGGAGTTGCAACAAAGCAAATTGAGAACTCTTTGCTGTGAGCAAGACGAAGAAGATATGAAAGTGTTAAGGCTCAAAGCCATGGAGGTAAGCTCTTAACCTTTCAGCCTTAGTATGTGTCACAAGTCTCTAGCATGGACGGTTGTGAATCACCCCAAAGTTAGCGATATGGTCATCACCATACATTGGGGAGACTGCAGCAGATACCATAGTTTCTTAGTTACAGTTTTGGGCCTTGGAGAGGAAAACCATGTTCTTGGCATATTGGGAGGATTGCACTGCTCGTAAATGGAATACAGTTTTAGCGATTTGGCTGCGATTCCATAGTTCTTCCTACACGTCGTAGAGTGATGGTGCAGAAAATTTCCCTCCATCGCACACTAATGTTTGGTTAACTTGTGCGATGCAATCTGTTTCTTTAACGTTGGATCTTTCTGGGTGGATCCATGGCCATGATATTTTCTGTAGCTTGGACGGGCTGCCCATTAATCTTTGGTTGTCTCTGTGGTGCGATATACTCCCTAACCATTGGTTTAGGCAATGGAATGGATGACTTAGATCAAAAGAACCCACCCATGGTCTATTGGGCAGAAAACCTTGCGGACTTCTGATCGTGAGTGGTAATTTTCGTTCTTCTAATTTTTGGGTCAATATTCACCGTTATCTACCAGACATGTTGAGCAATGATGTAAGTATCAGTGGCATTCGGGCAAATTACATGCGTGATGTTTATTCCCCCATGTGGACCCAAAATCGGTTTAGTATGATTTCTATTTTTCATCGGATCCGTTTTAGGAATCTAAGAATATACCTATTTCAGTCTCGATATGCACCTCTTCTAATAAGAACTTTCCAAAATATGAGGACGATTTAGGTTTTAGCTTGCTTTTTGGAGGTCCCGCAATTAAGTTTGTGGGTTCTTGGTCCATTTGTCTAGTTTTTGGCTGGGTGCCCAAGCACTGAGTAGATTGTTGATATTTTTCCCTTCGGTCTCATTGGGCAGTTGTATTATATGTAATTTGTAACTTTGTTTATAAGGAATAGAAGGCACGACTCTTGCTTTAGCAAAAAAACAAGAAGTTAATATAGCACCTTTGTGCCTCCAACTTAACTTGATATTATTTTCATTTTTCTATTTCTTGTAATTTAGTATCCATTTTTTGTAATTGCGTCTCGAACGTTGATATTATCGTATCTATATTGTCTACTAATAATTGAAATTTATTATCATGAATTGCCTCTAACTATATTAAATGTTCTACTTATCTTTCTTCTCTCATTTTTTCTCATGTTTATATATAGTCATATAGAGTATATAGGGTGACTTTGTTATGTCTATTCTTGCTAAGTTAATATTTTGGCATATGTAGTGTCAAGTGATCATATTTAAAAATACAGAAAATAAATATAGAAAAATAATTTATGAAATTGAATTATACATGCAACACCCACCTCCCACGTCTACCCAAGTAATTAGCGAGCCATGGTAAACATGCGATGATAGGCCACTATGATATGATTCGACCTCCTAACTCATGTTAAGGAAGTGGAAATAGTGTAATCACACCATAGGGACATTCAACATCAAAATTAGGGCCCTAAGGAGGCAATACAACCTTTCTGCCAACCATCATGCCCCTGGGTGCCAATGGGATTTTGGACCACTTGACCTCTAGACACTCTCATGCCAGCATCCAAGTACCTTTTGATTCTCTCACCGGCCCACAACTTAACATCCAAGGATTTTTTTACCCAGGGTTGTGCCACATTCCCCAAGAGTTGAGGAACGTTTTCAAGCCCAAAGACCAAGTCATTACCAAGAATAGGATGACATCTTCATAACAGTAATATCACAGGAAAATGACAGTGCAAAAGAAAATACTTGAATAATACCTTGATGAGACCCATACTAGCCATGACAACCATTTCGTCAAACATATCGTGAATATGCAATCTATAGGTGTAAATGAAATACTTGAACATAGGGGCCTCATACTTAGCTGAGAATTCTTAAGAAACATTGAAGCCTCAACACATTGACTTCCATTTCATCCATTAGGTCATAGATGCATTATTCATTCATTTACAAGTAAAAACATGATGAGAGCCATACATAGCTAATGTCATAAAACATGTATATAACCATCACAATAGCAATACAAATACCAGTGAAATCATAGTCATATGATCCACATATAAACCAGTATAATACTAATAGAAATACTAGGAGAAATAATCTCATATTGATGATGCAAAATCCAAACCTGGGATGGGACTTCCACGTTCCACCCGACCATAGAATCGCTAAGCGAAATCGCTCTTTAGCCATTCACCCCCGTGCTATATTCCAAGCATCAATGTGGAGTATCATAGAACACATCAATCTAAAACCATCCGGGGCTTATAGTGGTCATCCACCTCAACCCATCAAACAATGATTCCACCTCATGATAAGACATCACAAAACCAACATCAAATTTGTCTCTATCCAAGCCTTCAAGAGCTTCGAGAGCATTTGTTCCAACCAAGGCTTCTAGGACCAGTAACTCAACTCATAGTTGCCACCAGGCTTTCAAAGCATTTTTCCAACCAAGGCTTCCACGACTAGTAACTCAACCCACTAAGGGATTCCAAAGTGTTTTTTCTAACCAAGGCTTCCACGACTAGTAACTCAACCCAAGCTATTATAGGGCTTCTAGAGAGTTTGTTCAACCAGGGCTTTGAGGAACCAACCAAAAAAAAGCAAGGAAATAAACCCACAATCTCCATGCCTATCCAGTAAATGGCAACGCTAGGTAATACACTATCAATCATGGCGATCCTCCATGCCAGTGATAGATCATGACCAAAAATCTACATCCATATGTCATGCATGGAAAAACTAGTGATGAAAACATACATTCATGAACTTGTTACCTCGATTAAAATCTCACTAGAGCTGATTATCTTGATGTCCTCTTTCTCTTTCCTACTATTCCTTTTCCTTCTTGCCAAAAATATCCAAGTATGCCACACCCTCTAAAAGTGCTCCATGTGAACTCTATGTATCCAATAGTATGAGAGAGAGAGAGAATAAAGAGAGGACTCCAACACTGAATTGGCAAAAGGCTACCAGTTGATCCTCAGAATATTTTTTATGAATGAGACCTCTACTTTCTCCATTTTCCATTTTTTCCTACATTTTCCTCCTCACATGCAACTTGTGACCTTTCACCTCCCCTTTCTCCAAATTTCCATTATGTTCATAAATAAATGTGCCATGACATTTTTCCTTTCCAAAGCCTTAGCCATTGCCTTTGCCAATTTCCTTAGCCACTAATAACAAAATGAACACACACACTAGGATGTCTTACCCAACATTCATCTTGGAATAAGTGTCACATCAACCGTGGTTATTATTTTTCCTTTGATAAATTTCATTACATCAAATTTTCACCAGGGTTGTTACAAAACCCTCCCCCTTGGGGGAACAACATCCTCAGTGTTCAACAACACCTATAACCACAAAATTGTTGTAAGAAAAAAATTTGTTGATGGAGTTTTATAACTTAGCTCAATGTAATATTTACAATGATCAACATATTAAGAAGCAAATCAATATGAAAACATAAACGCATAACATCATAATCACATGACACCCATAGCACTTATTAGAGATTTATAACATAGCTCATGATAGTATTTACATCCATATACATATGTAAATATACCAAACATCACCAAAAGATATACCAAAACATATCCCAAGAAATATACCAAAACACCATACCAAAATGTCTTTGCTTCAACTGGCAAACAAGGAAGGATACATAACCCACATCTGATCTGCCATATCCCATGTAGCATCATTGGTCCAAAAGTGCTTCCATTGCACTTTAACTTGCTTGATTGCTCGATTTCAGAGCATGAGCACCTTTTCTGCGATATACACTTAGGCTCCGGCTAGAATTCTCCATCTGGTTTCACCTGTAATACACACTAATCAATCATGTGATCAACATCTTTAGCATACTTCTTGAGAAATGAAACATCATGTACTTTCACTCTCGAAGGTAGTGCAAGTCGATAGGCTACTGGCCTAATCCTCTCAACAATACTAAAGGGTCCACAAAACCATGGTGCCAACTTGGCACATGATCCAATCCATAAGGATCTCTTCTTTTGTTTGATGCGCAAGTACACATGTTCGCTAACCTAGAACTCCTTGAACAACCTGTTTTGATTTTCATAGCTCTTCTGCCTATCTTGTGTTGCCTTTAGATTTTTCTTGATTACCCGCATTTCCTATTCCATGTCTACCAACAAGTTTGGTCCAATCATCACCCTATTGATTGGATCACTCCAACTGGTACGAGTATTGCAACTCTTCCCATACAATGTCTCAAACAGACTCATCCTCAAATATTCTTGATACCCATAGTTGTAATCAAACTCTTCCAGTGGAAGATACTCTTCCCACTTTCACTATTTATGCATCACATACATCCTCAACATGTCCTCCAATATCCTATTAACCATATTTGTCTGTCCATATCTCTACGGATGATAAGTTGTACTGAAGGCCAATTTTGTTCCCAAACCTATAAATAACTCCTTCCAAAACTTGGAAGTGAACTTCACATCCATATTTCACAAAATCTTCTTTGGAACACCATGCAATTTGACTACATCTCTGATGAATACCAATGATACATCGCTATCTTAGAAAGTATATTTCACTGGAATAAAATGTGCAACCTTTGTCAACCTGTCCATAATAAAAATGATGGAATCATGTTATCTCTATCCTTGGAAAACTTATGATGAATTCCATGGAAATGACCTCCCATTTCCATTCTAGAATCACAATCGGTTGTAGCAGTCCACCTGGGTGCTTACATTCTACATCCATATGTTGACAATCAAAACACCTAGCCATAAACTCTGCTACATCCCTCTTCAGGTTCGTCCAATAATACAATCTCTTTATTATTGTTAGTGTTTTTTGATAACCTAGGTAACTTGAATATGGTTTGCATGAAACTCCCTCAAGATCAACTTCTTGATCTCACTGCTATCCAGTACATATATCCTATCTTTGAATCTAACCAGTTTGTCTACTGTAATAAAATATCTTAGTGATTTTATCGTTATTATCTTTTTCTATTTTCTTTTTATTGTTATTCCCTACATATTTCAATTTTTCTATGTTCATCTTTGTCATTTACTATATTATTCGTAAAAGGGACCGTTACAGCCTAATAGGTGACAAGTTTCACATTTTGATTTATATTATCAAATCTATAGTGACATGATAGTTTACAAATCAATTAATTGGTTTTATTATTAAAAGACATCATGTTGATAAGAAACTCATTAGCACACTATCAATTAAAATTTTTTACAATAACTTTATCAACAAGATAAAATTACACCTAACAATAAGCGAAACCAAACTACAACTATGAATGCCATTCTCAACAATCCAAACATGTAAAACCATGCATCCCAATCATATCTCTAACAAAATAAGTCAGGGATGCTTCAATTTTAAGCATAAACGAGTAACATCCATGGATCATAATATACATGAATTTAATGAAGGCATGAGGTAAATAGCTAAACATACATATTTGTGAGATAGCACACCCATATTCATGCCATCACACCCAAAAAAATTCTTTATATACATGTGAAATGATGCGTATAAATGGTTCTAATTGAACGCAATATGATTCCACCTCACGTCACATTCATGTTTTGGTATTCATCCAATAGGGGCATGGATTACCAGAACAAAATTCTAATCACTCCCATCATAACATGTTTAGCTTGCAACTAGATCCTTCTGTTCATTAAAAGAATCAAAGTATGATTCCTCCACATAGCATGATGCTAGCAGATTAGTTAAAAGACATTCAATCTTAATAGTAATAGTAATCACTACTGTACTAGTTCCAATGCACTTTAGAACACATTACTTTGTGAAAAAAGATAAAAATTCACCTAAAAAAATATTTAATTTCTTCAAAGAAAATGCCAACCTAATATAACTATTCCTTAAGAAATTGATGTAATATTAATAGTAAGCAAAAAGGTCTCAAGAGACATGATTGAGATAATTTGCTAAAAATACATGTTAAAAATGTGATTGTGATATAATTAGTTTAGATTCTATAATTTACCCACAATCTTTATATATTATTATGATACAATCAATTTGAAAATGTATATGTTTAGCATATCTAAACATACATGAGTTTTTTCATGCTATCATTAGTTAATTATTGCTATATAAATTTTATTAAATTTTTATCTAACTTAATGTCAAAATATCAACTATTATAACTAATATAATTATTAATATTAATTGTTATCGACTATTATAACTAATATAAATTATAAAATATTAATTGTTATCATTTTGACTCGAGGAGAATCACACTCAAAAGTGATAAATAAGATAAAAATCCTTAGATAATTCGACGAAAAAGTAAAAATTGTTTACATCCTTTAGAGTGCTACCATCATATTAAGATTCATGTTTTAGTATATTTAGATTCATGTTTTGGTGCATTTCATAGAAGATGCTTCATTAGTTAGTAAAATGAGTTGAGGATAGTGTTATAAAGAAACGTAAGGTATTTATAACATAACAAAAACAAGAATAAAGATACATTATTAACGAATTTAAAAGTTGTTTTTTAAGTTTTTTTGTGCATGGGATACTAATCATGATGAAGACTGATTAGAACTGGAGAAACATGAAATGATTATATATATATATATATATATTTTCGGTGCAGTATAGAATTAGGAATAAATTTAACCTTATATTAATAGACATAAAAACTTAACATAAAAGTTTTTAGTAAACTGCATTGTAATGATTGAAGTATCTATCTTATTATGGTATGTTGTAATTATTAATATGTTTAACATTTCACCTATCTTCCTACTAAAATATAGCTTTCTCAATATCAAAACTATTAAAAAAAATGGTGCCCTATGTGAGATAAATAAGAAAGACATCAAAACAAAAACCCTATGTTCCACTGCTCGGCCGCAAAAAAAATTGGTATCCTATAAGAGATAAATAAGAAACACATCAAAACAAAAACCCTGTATTCCTCTGCTTCGCTGCATAGTAGTGTTCTGGAATATTGTCAAATATTACTATTCTCCTATTAATTTGCTGTAACATTATTCTCAGTTATTTGTTTCTTCAGGATTTACTGCTACGGACGGTGATTCATGCATTGAAGAGTTGCTGGGCCTGATGCTTCTGCTGGTTACTGCAAATGGGGATGGAGCTTCGGCTTCGGCTTCGGGTCCGGCTCGGCCTTTGGTTCCTGATTCTGTTTGGGCTTCTACTACGGCTTGCTCTCCGGTTTCGGTAGCTGCTTCGACTTCTGCTCCTACTGCGGCTGCGGTATCTACTGTTTGGACTTCTGCCCCTGCCGGGGCTTCGTTCCCCGCCTCGATTTTGGCTCCTGCTGCGGTCTCTGCTGGGGCTTAAGCTCCTGCCTCGATTTTGGCTCCTGCTGCGGTCTCTACTTAGGTTTGGGTACATGCTGTAAGAATCAGGAGATGAAAATCCGTCTCTATCACCACGTGCACGCTCAACTCGCATTCGTCTGCCATCATATTTACAACAGTCACAGTAACGAATAGCGTCCTCTGCATCACGAGCATCTTCACTGATTCTGTTTGGGCTTCTACTACGGCTTGCTCTCCGGTTTCGGTAGCTGCTGCGACTTCTGCTCCTGCTGCGGCTGCGGTATCTACTGTTTGGACTTCTGCCCCTGCTGGGGCTTCGGTTCCCGCCTCGATTTTGGCTCCTGCTGCGCCCTCTGCTGGGGCTTAAGCTCCTGCCTCCATTTTGGCTCCTGCTGCGGCCTCTACTTAGGTTTGGGTACATGGTGTAAGAATCAGGAGATGAAAATCCGTCTCGATCACTACGTGCACGCTCAACTCGCAATCGTCTGCCTTCATATTTATAACCGTCACAGTAACGAATAGCGTCCTCTGCATCACGAGCATCCTCAAATGTAACAAAGCACAATCTCGGTGGTCTCCTAGGAATTTTAATATCAATATCGACAATACGTCCGTACCTATCAAATAGGGTTTCAACTTCATTTTTCCTAACACCATCAGGTAGATTTCCCACAAATAATGTTCGACCAGCCATCGTTAACGTTTTAATTCAGTATCGAAAACTCCCTAATACTGTGGAAAATGGCACAACAAATTAAACGATATTTACCGAGATACTCTGTATATACTTACGTAGGGAGAGATGACCAACTTCAATCTTGATTTTATTGAAGTGGAAGGTTAAATTTTTTATAGTATTTCGGACGCTCTAAACAAAGCTGACCATGATAAAAGCTAAACTTTCAAAGATGTTTCATGTAAAAGACTAATCTATTATACTTAAGGTAGGAAACAAGATGGAAATAAAGAATATTTTGTATTTGATTTTGTGAAAAAAAAATTGATGGTAATGTGTGTATATATTAAAAAGTTTGTTGGATTTATTTAGAATATTTTATATATTAAATTGAACTGAAAAGTGATGTAATAATTAGGAAAAGTGATGTAATAATTAGGATTGTATTCTTTTATTTTAATATTTTGAAATTAAAAAAGAGATGAATTAGTTTGTAAGTTGTTTGATCATTAAAATTTTAGATTTTACTTTTATTCATTATTTTTAAATTATTTCAAATTATTTTTTATGTAATAAAAATAATTAAAAGATTAATTTTATTATTATAGGGTTTTCTTAATTATCTTAAAGTTGTTATTAGTTGAATGATATTTCTTAAATCTAAGTTACTTTTTAGTAATTTTCATTTCCAAAATGATTGCATTGTATTAGTATAAAATAGACCTAATCATAATAGTCTTATAAGTAGAGGGAATTATTTTATCTCAACTTTTAAAAATAACTACAATGAGACTTTGTGTATAGGGTTTAGGGAAGGCATGATTCAATGCCAAATTGAAGAGAGTGTGTATACATGGGATAAGAATAGGTATATGTTTTTTAAATGGTCTTGTTAGTCTTTAATGTCCTTATTTTTTAAACTAACAAGTTGTTTAACCTCGAACATTATGTCTACTAAAAAAGAATTTCATCCTTTATAGGAATGTTCAAAATGGTGTCCATGGCATCATGGAACTCATAATTAATTAAAATCCTTTAAGGGAATCATATTATTTTCCTTCATTTCGTGAATTAAAGATCTTTTCTCCAAATTATCTTATGATCCCATCTAAAATAGGTGCAACAGCCACTCTTACTTTCTCTTTATATAGTACATTTTCTCCCCTTTAATAAGTGCTTTATAAATACTTATCTGGTTGAGTTTCAAATAGTCATTACAAGCATCAACCATCCCTAACGCCTATTGTGTCAATTTTATGTAATTGTCATATAAAGAGTTGGTCGTTCTATTATTGTTTTTACATGATACATTATAGAGAACTTGTTAATGAAAATAGAAAGGGATGTAGTAAAATTATGATAGAAATCTTCAATGTTGTCCTTATATATTAGTATGTTTAAATCCCAATTTAAATCCTTTAAAAAGAGATCAACATTACTTTTTTCAAAAATTAGGTTCCTTTGATTATCAAATATTTTTTTGATGGAGGTTTCATGCGTTGCAAAGTTTTGAGTTAAGGTTAAAGGTTTATGATCATATTCAAGTTTATGGCCATTTGAGAGGTAAAAATATACTATTTTGTTAGAATTGGGACATCAAGCATAACATAATTTATGATATTTCTATCGACCTCTATCGATCCCATGAATACAATTCATTTGGTCAAAGCTTGACCACTTCATTACACCATTACAAATTATTTAGCCTTGATTGGTACAAAGCTTGACTAGATTGATACCACAAAAATTATTCATGATCTAGTTTGTGAAGTTTCTTTCTTATCTACTAGCTAAAATAGGGTCCTCATTTAGCCATAAAAAATTAGGTTTTTAATCATTTCTTAGAATAATAACTTGTGCAATTCAAGCATTAAAGTATCCAAGAAAGATGATATTATATTCATTCCCCAAACTATTAATATCTTCTTTTAGGGTATTATAAGGGCAATTTTTATCTAGATTGTTTTTCTTATAAAAAAATAGAATTAACAGGCATAAAATAAGATATATATTTCTTTATAAATCCTCTTAGCATTAATTTATAATATTTCTATGCAAAAGTATTGGTTGAAAGGACCTTTTATATGAAGACAACTATGAGGGGAACATTCCCTTTTATATAATAGTCTGTCTCTAATCCTTCTGCAATAATATTTCTTGTTCCATGCCAATGACAAGATGAATATTTCTATGAGAGGGACCTTACACTCATCATTATTATATTTTCAACTAGAAAAATAATATGAATTTCACTTTGGATCGAAGTTAATATAGGACCTGAAGGTTTAAGGGAGAAGAAAGTAGAGGTGGTGCGACGGCAAATAGCGAAGGCCAGCTTCTAGGGTTGCAGCAAGCTGCAGTCAAGGTTCCTCATGGAGGGCCACAAAGGAGGGAGAGCGTCTCCCTCCTACAAGGAAGCAGTTACTTGTAGAGGAAAGAAACCTCTAGAAAACACTAGAGATCCTTTGGAGGAAGAGAAAAGAAATATGGAAGAGGAGAAAGTAGGAGACAATACAAAGGAAATCAATGACACAAAGGACAAGGAGGTAGACGACAAAAAACAAGGAATTAAAGACAAGAAACAGAAGGGACCCTACAAACCCAAAGTTGAGATCAGATCTAGAGTTATTTTAAACGACCCTGCTCTGTAGGCACACAGGGATCACATGATGACATATGTTATTATCTGTAAGTTCATGAGACTATGGCCCACCCAAAAAGCACTACAGACATGGATCAAATTTCACTGGAAACCTAAAGGGAGGATTGACCTTCATCTTGGGTCAGAGGGATTCTTCACTATGGTATTCACGAATATCGAAGACAAGGACAGAATATTCAAAGGAGGCCCATACTTCTATTCAGCAGCTGGACTCTACATGAGACCATGGACGATCAATTTTTTCCCAGAACGGGAGACCTTTTACTTCAGTACTGGTCTATGTAAGACTCTATTCTTTACCCCTTCATTACTGGAAAAATGAATCATTAACAGCCATATGCAATAAATTAGTTCATTTTCAAAGCTTCTGAAGCCACAAGAAGAGGGAAATACACTTCCTTTGCCACGATATCTGTGGAAATGGATATGTCAAGAGCTCTAACAAATGAGGTGATTCTGGAAGTTTTTGATGAAGAATGGGTGAAAATAATAGATTATGAACATATTCCATTCAGATGTTGTAGATGTCATGAACATGGGCTTCTATTTAGAGATTGTCCATGCGATGAACTGGTAAATAACAGCAAGGTTAACACAGTGAAGGAAACAGATAGCTTCCAGAAAGTAGTGAATCGAGGAAAAGGGGGCAATAAAGGACCAAATCATCATCAAGATGAAGGGCTAAAAGCCATTCAAAATAAGTTCCAAGTTCTTGAGAAAGACAAAGAGATCACAAAGGAAGATCAAGCAATGGAAGTAAACCCTGGGGAGAAGAAAGAAGAAGAAAAATGTGACCAAACCCATGATATTGATTATCAGAAAGAAATCATGATGAGTGAAATAGAACTGGGGATGGATCAAGAAATTACCCAGAGTGAAATGGACCTGGAGGACCATGAGCTACAGGAAATCCTTGATAAAGAAAACCTAGATCTAGAAGGGTTCCTGATTAAGGGAACTATAAGAGGAATCGATTCGGTACCTCATGAAGAGTTCAACATAATACAATATTTGTTTTTATGGAAAACACAAGCCAATGATTCGGAGAAAGGAAAAAATATAGATAAGCAGGATAACAGAGCGGTGAAGCCGATGAAAACAACTCTGGGACTAGCAACAAGAAACGCAAGCAAGAAAAGAGGCAGGAAGAAACATAATGAAGTTTTGATGGAGTGTGGCAAGCTAATGATAGACTCAGGTAAGATGGAATATATAGCCAGTTACTCCTTTACAAATATTTAATTATAAAGTTCATATCTTTGAATATCAGAGGGCTAGGGAGTAAATGAAAGCAAAGAATCCTTAGCAACAGGATGCAACAAGAAATTCCGGACATAATATTTATACAAGAAACAAAATTTTCCATTCAAAAATTAAGACAAATCCATAGTAAATGGCTCAGTAGATTTGAGTTTCTAGAAGTTAAAGCAAAGGATACAAGAGGGGGAATTCTCTCTTTGGAAGCCTCGAAAAATTAGTATTATAGATGTTGAGGCTACAAGGAACTATCTATAAGTTGTCATTCCACCTATAGGAGATAGGTTCACCTATCTGGTCACAAATGTTTACGGCACTCAAAGAATTGACGATAAAATCAAGTTTCTAGACTCACCAGTAGATCTCAGGGACAGACATGTAGGAAAACCTTTGATAATGGGAGGGGATTTCAACATGATCAAATCTCTTTCGGAGAAAAAAGGAGGAATTAGAACACTAAGTAAAGACTCTTTAGAGTTTCAAACTTTTATAGATAATATGGCTCTAGTAGATGCTGAAATGAATACTAGCCTCTTTACTTGGAATAATAAAAGAGTAGGAGAATCTCAGGTTGCCTCAAAGTTAGATAGATTCATGATCTCAAAGGACCTGATGCTAACTAATATGGAAGTAATAGTGGAAGTTCTCCCCTTTGGAGTCTCTGATCATTGGCGAGTTCAACCGGAGATCAGAGGTATGGGCATACTCAGAAACACACCTTTCAAATTTGAAAATATCTGGCTTTCCCATCCAGAATTCCTCCATAATATTAAAGAATGGTGGTTAGAAGATTTACAGATAGAGGGATCAAGAATGTTTCTTCTTCATAAAAGATTAAAGCATATCAAACTTAGACTAAAGGATTGGAATAGAAATGATTTTGGCAATATTTCTGTGGAGAAAAAAGCGGTTGAAAATAAAATGAAGCTCAACCAAGCTTTGATCAAGGAGGCATTTGATAAAGTCAAAAGTAACCAAGTGGATAAATACCACCAACAATGGGATATATATGCAAACAAGAGGAAATTTTTTGGAGACAAAAGTCTAGGATCCAATGGCTAAAAGAAGGTGAGTGTAATAAAAAGTTCGTTCACAAGTCAACCATGGTGAATAGAATGCACAACAAAATATCTTCAATTAAGAATAAATAATGAAATCTTCTTACCTCCCATGAGAATATTGAAGCTGTGTTAGTTCAACACTTACTCAAGAAAATAATTTAGATAGAGAACAATCCATCAGTATGATTACTAGAAACATACCAAAGTTGGTATCCAGAGAAGATAACTTCAATCTGAATAGACCGGTTTCTGAAAAAGAGCTAGATGAGGTCCTCAAAGAAATGCAGAATGGAAAAGCACCAAGCCTAGATGGTTTTAATGTGGATTTTTTCAAAGCATGCTAGAATATTGTCAAATAGGATATCTTAGATGTAGTGGACGATTCCAGGTTAAACATAACTATTTTGAAGGGGCTCAATACCTCCTTTATCTCCCATGTCCCAAAGCAGGACATGGCTCAAAAACTGGATAAGTTTAGGTCCATAGCTCTTTGCAATGTGGTTTACAAGATAATTTCCAAAGTAGTGTCTAATAGACTTAAGCCTCTGCTGCCTACCCTAATTTCAGAGGAACAATCTGGTTATGTTGAAGGAAGACAAGTTTTAGACAACATCATTCAAGCCCAAGGGGTGGTTCACTCATTAAGCAACAAAGGATAGGCTGGAATGATCATGCAATTAGACATAGCCAAAGCTTATGACAAGGTAAATTGGACCTATATAAAGAAGGTACTTATTGTTTTTGGTTTTGATCACAATTGGGTCAGGTGGGTGATGGCCTTAGTTACTTCTTCCAGCTTCTCTATTTTGGTGAATGTCTCTCCCTCTGAGATTTTCAGTCCTTCGAGAGACCTCAAATAGGGAGATCCACTCTCTCCATATCTTTTCATTCTCATAATAGAAGGGCTTGGTAGGTCTATCAAGCATGCTAAGAAAACATGCAAGATTAAAGGCCTTCAACTAACGGAGAATGGTCAAGCTCTAACTCGTCAACAATTTGTAGATGATACAATGCTACAAGGAGTCCCCACAATCAAAGGAAATTTAGCATATAAACAGATCCTGATAATCTTTGCCATGACCACAGGTATGGAATTTAATCTCTCCAAATCGAAAATCTTTTTCTTTAATACCAATATTGCGATTCAAAGGAATATTTCCAGAATTATTGACTTTCAAAGGGATTCCCTTCCCTCAAAGTATTCGGGAGTCCCTCTAATGGCTAGACCAATGCTTAAAATCATTTGGGAACCATTGATTAATAAGTTGCAGGCTAAAATCAGTAAATGGACCTTCATAACTTTAAATCTTGCTAGTAGGTTGGTTCTCACAAAAGCAGTTCTACAAGCTATCCCTATTTTTATGGTATCTGCTCTCCCAGCACCTAAAGGAGTCCTGCAACATTTCATAAATATACAAAGAAACTTCCTTTGGGGTAAGGAGGAGATGAAGAAGAAATGGGCCTTAGTGTCTTGGGAAAAAATTTGCAAACCCAAAAACCATGGAGGGTTGGGCTTAGACGATCAGGAAATACTCAGCAAAGTTTTAGGGGCCAAACTTTAGTGGCGCTAGGTTCAGAATCTAGAGACTCAATGGGCAAAGATCTGGAAATAAAAATATGCAAGATCCTGGAAAACTAGTGATCTTATAAGAATGTCAGGGAACATTAAGGGCTCATATATTTGGAACAAAGCATGGGATAACAGAAGATTAGTTCAAGACAATAGTTTCTGGGAAATTAGAGAAGGGAACCTAGCTCTTTCTTGGGAAGATAAGTGGCAACATGAACCAATACTTCTAAAATCAGACTTCCTCAACCTTAAGCATGAGACAGATTCACAGGGATTAACTAAAGTAAGGGACTTCTGGGAGAACACCCAGTAGATGGAGAAATGGAGAATCTAGAAAACATTGATTGTAGAAACAACAACCCCTTGGAAACAAAAGAAGAGAATTGTAGAATTGAGGCTTCTGTGATCCATCAAAGTTATAAGAAGAGCTTCGGTGAAAATCACATATAGAAAGCACTTTGTCGACGTGTTTCGAACCAACTAGTGTGGTTCATCGCCAGGACAAGTTGAAGAAATAGATCTGGCCCAACATGTTAAATAGACTGAGCAGAGACTCCAACGGCTATGAAGACCGGGATAACTACGGAATCTATGTATCTCTTCAAAAAAGCTAGATCTGTCTTCAATTTCGAGACCTGCAAGCATTCCTGTTCAAAATGGTGAACTTTAGATGCAATGGCTATACCGTGCAGGGAAACAATTGTAGAATTGAGGCTTCTGTGATCCATCAAAGTTGATGGATCACAAAAGCCTCAATTCTACAATTGTTTCCCTGCACGGTATAGCCATTGCATCTAAAGTTCACCATTTTGAACGGGCACGCTTGTAGGTCTTGAAGTTGAAGACAGATCTAGCTTCTTTGAAGAGATGCAGAGATTCCGTAGTTATCCCGGTCTTCGTAGCCTTTGGAGTCTCTGCTCAGTCTATTTAACATGCTAGGCCAAATCTGTTTCTTCAACTTGTCCTGACGATGAACCACACTAGTTGGTTCGGAACGCGTCGACAAAGGTCTTTCTATATGTGAAAAGGAGAGAAGCTAAGGAAAATAGTGGAACAAAGAATGATCCTAATTTCAGAAGGCCAAGACCAACTAAGATGGGGTAACAATAAAGAGGGCACCTTTAATCTTAAAGAAGCTAAAGACATCCTACTTGGGATGGATCCCAACGAACCGGACAAAATCTGTCAGAAACTTTGGAGGCACAAGGGATGGATGAAAGTTAAACTCTTTATGTGGTTGGTATACCACAAAAAAATCCTGACTTGGGACAACATTAGGAAAACGGGTGTTTTGGGCCCCTCTAGATGCCTACTCTATGGGGAACATGAAGAAACAATGGAGAATCTTCTCAACAATTGCATTTTCACCTCTTGCTTATGGGACATATTTGCCAAAATCTTTCAACAATCAGACAGGGACAAAGGAAGCATTATCAATACCCTCAATAGTTGGAGGGGAAATTTTTGGACTATGAGATTCTCAGTTCAGCCTCGGCCCTTACACCAAGCTTCATCATATGGAATGTTTGGAAGGAAAGGAACAAAAGGACTTTCAAGGGAGAAATAAATCCGCCTTATCGCTTGTTTGAGCCAATCCTGAAATAACTTAAGGAAACAATGGGCACCACTGTTCGCAACCACCATAATAAGCCTCCCACAGATTTGGATGAAAAAATTTCTTAGGCAGCTGGGGCTACAAGGTCTTACTCCTCAAGGTCTTATTAGGAAGGTTTTAGATAACGATATGGAGAAGGACTTCTGGCAGCCTCCCCCAAAAGGATTTCTAAAATAAAATATTGATGGAGCATCAAAAGGAAACCTGGGAGCTGTAGGGTTCAGAGGTGTTCTTAGGCATGCCAAGGGAAGTATTATCTTCATCTTCCATTGTCACCAAGGAACTGCCACCAATAACATGGCTAAATTAATGGCTTTAGAACAATGCCTATATTTTTTAAGTCAGGGTAATTGCTGAAATGTTATAGTGGAAGCGGACTCTGAATTAGTAATTAATTTAGTGAAAAGAATAATTAATGGGACAATGCTAGAGAATGTCTCAAAGCACTGGAAATTAATTAGGGTTTTCCAGAAAATCCAGGGTCACCTTCAAAACCTGTGCATTGTCAGCTTCCTTCATGTTCACAGAAATGCCAACATGCTGGTGGATCTTCTAGCCAACCAGGGAGTTAATAGTATAGAGCTCAAGGTTTCAATGGAGTGACAGTAGTTGCAACAAAGCAAATTGAGAACTCTTTGTTGTGAGCAAGAGGAAGAAGATATGAAAGTGTTCAGGCTCAAAGCCATGGAGGTAAGATCTTAACCTTTTTGCCTTAGTATGTGTCACAAGTCTCTAGCATGGAGGGTCGTGAATCACCCCAAAGTTAGCAAGATGGTCATCACCATACATTGGGGAGACTGCAGCAAATACCATAGTTTCTTAGTTACAATTTTGGGCCTTAGAGAGGAAAACCATGTTGTTGGCGTATTGGGAGGATCGCACTGCTCGTAAATGGAATATAGTTTTAGCGATTTGGCTGCGATTCCATACTTCTTCATACACGTCAGAGAGTGATGGTGCAAAAAAAATTCCCTCCATCGCACACTAATGTTTGGTTAACTTGTGCAATGAAATATGTTTCTTTACCGTTGGATCTTTCTAGGTGGATCAATGGCCATGATATTTTCTGCAGCTTGGAGGGGCTGCCTGTTAATCTTCGGTTATCTCTGCGGTGCGATATACTCCCTAACCGTTGGTTCAGGCTGTGGAATGGATGACTCAGATCAAAAGAACCCACCCAGGGTCTATTGGGCGGAAAACCTTGCGGACTTCTGATGGCGAGTGGTAATTTTGGTTCTTCTAATTTTCGGGTCAAGATTCACCATTATCTACCGGACATGTTGAGCAATGATGTCAGTATCAGTGGCATTCAGGCAGATTAGATGCGTGATTTTTGTTCCACCATGTGGACCCAAAATTAGTTTAGTATGATTTCTATTTTTCATCGGATCCATTTTAGGAATCTAATAATATACCTATTTCGGTCCCGATATGCACCTCTTCTAATAAGAACTTTCCAAACCATGAGGATGATTTAGGTTTTAGCTTGTTTTTTGGAGGTCCCGCAATTAAGTTTGTGGGTTCTTGGTCCATTTGTCTAGTTTTTGGCTGGGTGCCCAAGCCTTGAGTAGATTGTTGATCTTTTTCCCTTAGGTCTCATTGGGCAGTCGTATTATATGTAATTTGTAACTTTTTTTATAAGGAATAGAAGGCACGACGCTTGCTTTAGCAAAAAAAAAAGAAGTTAATATAGGACCTTTGTTCCTCCAACTTAAATTGATATTATTTTCATTTTTCTATTTCTTGTAACTTAGTATCCATTTTTTGTAATTGAGTCTCGAAGCTTGATATTATCTTATCTATCTTGTCTACTAATAATTGAAATTGTTTATCATGAATTGCCTCTAACTCTATTAAATGTTCTACTTATCTTTCTTCTCTCATTTTTTCTCATGATTATATATAGTCATATAGAGTATATAGGGTGACTTTGTTATGTCTATTCTTTCTAAGTTAATATTTTGGCATATGTAGTGAAGTGATCATATTTAAAAATACAGAAAATAAATATAGAAAAATAATTATGAAATTGAATTATACATGCAACACCCACCTCCCACATCTACCCAAGCAATTAGCTAGCCATGGTAAACATCCGATGATAGGCCACTATGATATGATTCGACCTCCTAACTCATGTTAAGGAAGTGGAACTAGTGTAATCACACCATAGGGACATTCCACAACAAAATTAGGGCCCTAAGGAAGCAATCCAACCTTTCTACCAACAATCATGCCCCTAGGTGCCACTAGGATTTTGGACCACTTGACCTCTAGACACTCTCATGCCAGCGTCCAAGTACCTTTTGATTCTCTCACCGGCCTATAGCCTAACATCCAAGGATTTTCTTACCTAGTGTTGTGCCACATTCCCCAAGATTTGAGGAACATTTTCAAGCCCAAAGACCGAGTCATTACCAAGAATAGGATGACATCTTCATAAAAGTAATATATAGCAGGAGGATGACAGTGCAAAAGAAAATACTTGAATAATACCTTGATGAGACCCATACTAGTCATGAAAACCATTTCGTCAAACATATCGTGAATATGTAATCTATAGGTGTAAATGAAATATCTGAACATAGGGGCCTCATACTTAGCTGAGAATGGTTAAGAGACATTGAAGCCTCAACACATTGACCTCCATTTCATTGATTAGGTCATAGATGCATTATTCATTCATTTACAAGTAAAAACATGATGAGAGCCATACATAGCTAATGTCATAAAACATGTATATAACCATCACAATAGCAATAGAAATACCAATGAAATCATAGTCATATGATCCACATATAAACCAATATAGTACTAATAGAAATACTAGGAGAAATAATCTCATATTGGTGATGCAAAATCCAAACTCGGGATGGGACTTCCACGTTCCACCCAACCGTAGAATGGCTAAGCCAAATCACTCTTTAGCCATTCACCCCCATGTTATATTCCAAGCATCAATGTGGAGTCTCATAGAACACATCAATCCAAAACCATCTAGGGCTTATAGAGGTCATCCACCACAACCCATCAAACAATGATTTCACCTCATGATAAGACATCAAAAAACCAACATTAGATTGGCCTCTATTCAAGCCTTCCAGAGCTTCCAGAGCATTTGTTCCAACCAAGGCTTCCAGGACCAGTAACTCAACTCATAGTTGCCACCAGGCTTTCAGAGCATTTTTCCAACCAAGGCTTCCACGACTAGTAACTCAACCCACTAAGGGATTCCAAAGTGTTTTTCCAACTAAGGCTTCCACGACTAGTAACTCAACCCAAGCTATTATATGGCTTCTAGAGAGTTTGTTCAACCACGACTTTGAGGAACCAACCAAAAAAAAGCAAGGAAATAAACCCACAATCTCCATGGCTATCCACTAAATTTCAAGGCTAGGCAATGCACTATCAATAATGGCGATCCTCCATGCCAGTGACAGATCATGACCAAAAATCTACACCCATATGTCATGCATGGAAAAACTAGTGATGAAAACATACATGCATGAACTTGTTACCTTGATTAAAATCTCACTAGAGCTTATTATCTTGATGTCCTCTTACTCTTTCCTGCTATTCATTTGCCTTCTTGCCAAAAAAATCCAAGTATGCCACACCCTCTAAGAGTGCTCCATGTGAACTCTATGTATCCAACAGTATGAGAGAGAGAGAGAGAATAAAGAGAGGACTCCAACACTGAATCGGTAAAAGGCTACCAATTGATCCTCAGAATATTTTTTATGAATGAGACCTCTACTTTCTCCATTTTCCATTTTTTTCCTTCATTTTCCTTCTCACATGCAACTTGTGACCTTTCACCTCCCCTTTCTCCAAATTTCCATTATGTTCATAAATAAATGTGCCAAAAATGACATTTTTCCTTTCCAAAGCCTTAGCCATTGCCTTTGCCAATTTCCTTAGCCACTAATAACCAAATGAAAACACATACTAGGATGTCTTACCCAACATTCATCTTGGAATAAGTGTCCCATCAACCATGGTTATTATTTTTCCTTTTATAAATTTCATTACATCGAATTTTCACCAGGGTTGTTACAAAACCCTCCCCCTTGGGGGAATACCATCCTTAGTGTTCAACAACACCTATAACCACAAAATTATTGTAGAAAAAAAAATTGTCGATGGAGTTTTATAGCTTAGCTCAATGTACTATTTACAATGATCAACATATTAAGAATCAAACCAATATGAAAACATAAAAGCATAACATCATAATCACATGACACCCATAGCACTTATTAGAGATTTATAACATAGCTCATGGCAGTATTTACATCCATATACATATGTAGATATACCAAACATCACCAAAAGATATACCAAAACATATCCCAAGATATATACCAAAACACCATACCAAAATGTCTTTGCTTCAATTGGCAAACAAGGAAGGATACATAACCCACATCTGATCTGCCATATCCCATGTAGAATCATTCGTCCCAAAGTGCTTCCATTGCACTTTAACTTGCTTGATTGCTCGGCTTTAGAGCATGAGCACCTTTTTCTGCGATATACACTTAGGCTTCTGCTAGAATTCTCCATCTGGTTTCACCTGTAATACACACCAGTCAACCATGTGATCAACATCATTAACATACTTCTTAAGAAATGAAACATGGAAAACATCATGTACTTTCATTGTCGAAGGTAGTGCAAGTCGATAGGAAACTGGCCTAATCCTCTCAACAATACTAAAGGGTCCACAAAACCATGGTGCCAACTTGGCACATTATCCAATCCATAAGGATCTCTTCTTTTGTTTGATGCATAAGTACACATGTTCCCCAACCTGGAACTCCTTGAACAACCTTTTTTTATTTTCATAGCTCTTCTGCCTATCTTGTGTTGCCTTTAGATTTTTCTTGATTACCTGCATTTCATGTTCCATGTCTACCAAGAAGTTTGGTCCAATCAACACCCTATTGATTGGATCACTCCAACTGGTACGAGTATTGCAACTCTTCCCATACAATGTCTCAAACAGACTCATCCTCAAATATTCTTGATACCCATAGTTGTAATCAAACTCTTCCAGTGGAAGATACTCTTCCCACTTTCACTGTTTATGCATCACATACATCCTCAACATGTCCTCCAATATCCTATTAACCATCTTTGTCTGTCCATATCTCTACAGATGATAAGTTGTACTGAAGGCCAATTTTGTTCCCAAACCTATAAATAACTCCTTCCAAAACTTGGAAGTGAACTTCACATCCGTATTTCACAAAATCTTCTTTGGAACACCATGGAATTTGACTACATCTCTGATGAATACCTATGATACATCGCTATCTTAGAAAGTATATTTCACTGGAATAAAATGTGCAACCTTTGTCAACCTATCCATAATAAATATGATGGAATCATGTTATCTCTATCCTTGGAAAACTTATGATGAATTCCATGGAAATAACCTCCCATTTCCATTCTAGAATCACAATGGGTTGTAGTAGTCCACCTGGGTGCTTACATTCTACCTTCATATGTTGACAATCAAAACACCTAGCCATTAACTCTACTACATCCCTCTTCAGGTTCATCCAATAATAAAATCTCTTTATTATTCTTAGTGTCTTTTGATAACCTAGGTAACTTGAATATGGTTTGCATGAAACTCCCTCAAGATCACCTTCTTGATCTCATTGCTATCTAGTACATATATCCTATCTTTGAATCTAACCAATTTGTCTATTGTAAGCTAATAGTCCACATCCTCTACACTTACATTTGTACTTGTACCACTATGTGTTCCTGTACTACCACCTGTACCTGTACTTGTACTAACACATGTACCTGTAATTGTACTATAACATGTAACTACACCTACACTATCACATGTACCTATAGAGTAATTTGTTGCAACCTGTGCATAATCTTCATATATCTGACATCTTGCTGACCTGCCTACAAGATCCTATCATGTAAGTCTTTTCCATAGGAGCTCATATATGCTAAGTGATTTACGTAATCTACCTAGTAAGAGCATCTTCCACTCTATTCTCTTTTCCTTTGATGTACCTGATCTCAAAATCTAACTCATTGATCGTTGCCAAACAATGGACTTGTTTACCAATTAGGTTCAGTTGGTTAAATAGGTATCACAAACCACTGTGATAACTCATTAGTGTAAACCTCCTACCTAGAAGATAGTCTCTCCACATATTAAACACATGTATAATCATTTCCAACTCAAGATCATGTGTGGGGTAGTTCTACTCATTCTCATTTAGTCTTCGTGAATGATAACATACCACTTGTCCATCCTTCATAAGGAATCCACCAAGCCCTTTCTTGCAAGCATGTGTGGATACCACAAACTCCTTTTTCGGATCTACAATATTTAACATCAGTGCATGTTAACAACTTATTAAGCTGCTCAAAACTAGCCTCACACTCCTCTATCCACTCAAACTTCTTACCTCTCCTTTGTAATGATGTGATAGGATAAGAAATCTGTGAGAAGTTCCTCACGAAGCTCCTATAATAGCCTGCCAACCCCATGAAAGATATCACCTCGTATACAATCTTGGGAGCTACCCATTCCATGATGGCCCTTATCTTTTCTAGATCTACTGCAGTGCCCTCTTTGGAGACAACATGTCCTAAGCAATGTATCTCAGTCTGAAAGAAACTACACTTGCTAAGCTTAGCATACAACTAATTCTCTCTCAACAACCTCAATACTACTACTAAATGCTCGACATTCTCTTCCTAATTTTTAGAATATACCAATATGTCATGAATGAACACAATAACAAACTTATCCAAATACGGATGCAAAACAATATTCATCAAGCACGGAAATGTAGCTGGAGCATTAGTTAAGCCAAATGGAACTACAAAAAACTCATAATGCCCATACCAAGTCTGGAAAGATGTCTTGTAAATGTCCTCCTCTTTGATGCGTACATGATGATATCTAGATCTCAGATCAATCTTTGAGAACATTGATGCTCCCTTCAAATGATTGAACAAGTCATCTATCCTCAGTAACTGATACATGTTCTTGATGGTCACTTTGTTCAACTGGTTGTAGTCAATGCATAATCTAAGAGTACCATATTTCTTATTCATGAACAATATTGATGTGCCCAATGGTGATACACTTGGCCTAATGTATCCCTTGTCCAACATTTCCTTCAACTATATCTTCAACTCTACCAACTCAGATGTGCTCATCCTGTAAGGTGCTTTTCATGATGGAGCTGCCCCTGGCACAAACTCAATAGAAAAGTCTACTTCCCTATGGAATGGAAACTCTGAAATATCCTAAGGAAATACATCCTTTACTGTTGTAAGACTAGGTACCTTCTCAACACATCTATGTTCTCAACTTGCTTACCATTTTCACTAGAAATGTGCACTACAAATAACACACACCCTTTCGTGCAACTACGCTTTTCATGGATAGTTGTTACCATCCTAAATGATGTGGATTTCTTCTTACCCTATAAGACTCTTGGTTTGATCCAGGTGGATGTTGAAGGCCGCCCTCCTATTCCACTTGGATCCCCAACTCTATCTCTTTTGGTTTTTCAGTTTCCTTAATTATAGCACATTTTACTATTTTTGGCATTTTTTCGGGTCCTAAACTTCTGGAGTCATTTTGAGGCCCTAAATGACATTTTTAAGGAATACGAAGAGACTGAAAAAATTCATAGTTAAGGTGACATGGTTCCTTTCGGCCTAATCTTTGAGATCTTTGAAATGACATATAATGATAGCCAATCATAGATCATGTGCCAAAGTTACAACCCCGGGAAATTGATGTACCAATTTACCCAAACGGCACCTACGGTTTTGTTGCTTCATCTCCTAGGGTTAGGTTCTAGATGTTTAGGGTTTTCCATTATTTTTCAATAATAAATAGGCCTTGGAGCCTCATTGTAACATAGAGTTCAAAGGCATGTACCCGCCACATTTCTTCTCAGAGATAAGCTACCATCGCCCAAACTATTTTATTTCCATTTTGCTCGTAAGCATATTTCAGTATTCTGATACTAATAAAATGAAGCATTATTTCTATTGCATCTTTGTATTTATGTTTACATCTGTAATTTATTGCATTCATGTTTAAGTTATGATCATGGTTCTCCATTTTCATTAACACACTCAATGGATTTGTCATAACAATCCACTTTGGTTTGATGCAGATACAACCAATCCATGCCCAACAACATATTGTATGATCCCAATGGTAATACATTCAAATGTGTTGCACTAGGAATACCATTCAAAGAAAATGAACAAGCTCTTACCCAATGGGGAACTCGCTTCTTGGTACCTATAGCCAACTGCGCTAACCAAGATTTTGCATGCAATTCTTTACTCAAACCACACTTATCCACCAAGTGAGGACTAACATGGCTATAATTATATCCAAAGTCAATCAAAATAGAAATAACTTGATCACAAATTTTATCTTCCATCTCAATGATAGATACTTCATGGTCTTACTATTTTTTATCCAATGCTGCATAAATATGAGGAATGCTCTGACCAAGATCCCCAATAGTCTTTGTGTCTTGTACACCATATATTTGAGGCCTAGCACCTTGATTATGCGGGAAATCTATCTTACAATATATTTTCCGGAAGTCCAACACTCTATAGGCTTCTAGCATGCACCCTTATTTTTCTCCTCAGATCAATGTCCCTATCCTCTATCTGATGCGTTGAACTTCTTAGGTGGCACAACATTTTATTTATTATCTCTACCCTGAGGTCTTGCTCATTTTTTGTCCCATGTTCCTTCATTCTTTTCATTACCTTTCTAGTCTGGCTTAGTCTCATATCCACTTCAATTGTTCATAGCAATTCCTTAACTTTCAAATGGCTACCTCTAATGGTCTAGGCTCATTGAACTCAATCCAAGAAACTATGCCTTTGCATCCCATGGTTTCTTCATCTCTCCATCAGAAGTAGGTGGCATTTCCTTCTTAAACAGACATGGAAAGTATCCCCTATCACTCCTTATGTATGAATGATAATGATGATGATCATAGTACCTATCTGAATCAAAACTATAATAATACTTGTGTCTATCCCTCCTCCTATCCCAAGTGTCCAACAATTTGCCATCTCGAACCATGTAATCTCTATGTCACATGTGACCACCATGTGACCTACTGTCGTATGCCTCATTAATTCTGTCCTCTAGCTCTAGTTGATTCGACGTGGTCCCTGTTGCTACAAATATGACAAACTCTGAAGTATCACTTCATTTACCTCTGCTTGTTTCTCCTATTCGTGCATGATTCTCTCATTATCTACGTAACAACTCCTTATTTCTTCCTTTAAGCTTCTCAATGTATCTGCCAAATTAGAGGAGTTCCCAACACAATATTGCTCTTTTGATTCATAGGGACAGTGTTTGCAATCTACCATCTTGCTAGCCATTTGATATTTCTTCCTGTAGGGTATATTATGTCAACTAAACTAAATCACAATAAACCAACGTACCTTAGTATAGCTCAGGGAGGATACCTTGTCTACAAGATCAACAAATTAGCATGATACATGTATAACATAATCAGGACAACATATGGAAACATAACACATAAGAATATAACCATGAAACCATCACTCTAGCTAGGGTCCAATTATCAATGCATGACCTTATCAACAACTCATAGCATGACCTCATACATGAAAACAACCACTAGATCATTGTACCCTTGATCACATGTAAACATTAACTTGCATAAGCAATGCGTAACCAACCACACACATGCATAAGCACATGTAATCAAGCATAGACGAACAATACTTGTAACCAAACCTACAAGATCTAATACATGCAACCAAGCATACAAGAATGCAACCAAACATAAAATAATGTAACCAAGCACACAATAATGATACATGTAAGCGACATATAACAACATGTAACCAATCATACACTCACGACAATGCACTCCACAATAACAAAATCAACTTCCACATGGCGACATTACTACAACCATGATCAAAATTATTCAAATGCAATAAGCACATGGAATGCAAATGCAACACGCACATGGAATGAAAAAGTAAGAGAAACTCAAGCAACTGACATTCATGCATGACCAACACACAACCCATCTAGTATGAGGGGTGAACCATTCTCTGGTACCACTCTGCAACACCCTCCTCCCAAATATACCTAAGTAACCGACCAACTAGGGTAAACATGTGACGAGAGACCACTATGATATGATTCGATCTCCTAAGTCATGTTAAGGAACTGGAACCAATAGAAACACACCATACAGACATTCAACATCAACATTAGGACGCTCAGAAACAAATCAAACCTTTCTGTCAACCAATCCCTACGTCCCATTGAGCTTTCAGACCACTTGACCTTTGAACTCTCTCATGTTATGGGCATGTAGTGTCCAAGGACCTCTCTACTCTCTCATAGGCCTGCAAGCTAGTGCCTAGGGACATTTTTATATAGTGTTGTGTCAGCGCCCCTGCGATTTGAGCCACTTTTTCAAACCCTGAGCCTAGATCACTGCCCATAATGGAATGACATCTTCCAAACAATAAGATAACAGAGAAATGATAGTGCAAAAGAAATTACTTGAATAAGACCTTGACTATACCCCTACTATCCATGGCATCCATTTTGTCAAACATATCATGAATATGTAATCTACATGTGTAAATAACAAATATGAGCATAGGGGCATTATACTTAGCTGAGAATCGCTAAGAGATATGGATTCCTCAACATATTGAGTACCATTTCATCCATTAGGTCATAGATACATTCTTCATTCATTTACAAGTAAAAACATGATGATAGCCATACATAGCTACTGTTATAAAACACATATATAACCATCATAATAATAACCTAAATACCAATGAAAAATGCCATATGATCCACATATAAACTAGTATAATACTCATAGAAATACAAGGAGAAATAATCTCATATTGATAATGAAAAATCCAAACCTAAGATGGGACTTCCACGTTCCACCTGACCGTAGAATGGTTGAGCCAAATCTCTCTTCATCCATTCACCCCCATGCCATATTCTAAGCATGAATGTGGGATCTCATAGAACACATCAATCCAAAACTATCGAGGGCTTCCATAGGCCATCAACCTCAACCCCTTAAATAGTGATTCCACCTCACGGTCGGATATCACAAAACCAACATAAGATTGGTCTCTATCCAAGCCTTCCAGGGCTTCTAGAGAATTTGTTCCAACCAAGGCTTCCACGACTAGTAACTCACTCAATAGCTACCGTCGGGCTTCTAAAGCATTTGTCCAACCAAGGATTTTAGGACTCGTAACTCAATCCATAGTTGTCATCCGGCTTCCAGAGAATTTGTCCAACTAAGGCTTCCAGGACTAGTAACTCAACCCACCAAGGGCTTCTAGAGTGTTTTTCCAACCAAGGATTTCAGGACTAGTAACTCAACCCAAGTTGTTACAGGGCTTCTAGAGCAGTTGTCCAACCAGGGGTTTCAGGAACTAATAACTCAACGCAAGCTAAGGAAACACGAGAACCAACCAAAACAAAAAAGGAAATAAAACCACAATCTCCATGATTATCCAGGAAATGGAAAGGTTAGGTAATTCACTGTCAATCTAGGCAATCCTCCATGCCAGAGACAAATCATCACAAAAAATCCACATGCATATGCCATTCATGCCAAAACTAGTGAGGAAAATATACATGCAACTCGATACCTGCAAGCAAATCCTGTTGTAATTACCTGATCTCAATGTTCTCTTTCAATTTCCTACTCTTCGTGGCCAGGTATGTCACGCCCTCCACGAGTGTTCCAAGAAACTCTAAGCATCCAAGAGTATGAGCGAGAGAGAGAGAGTGAGAGAAAATAATGAGAGAGCTCGAACACTGAACTGACAAAAGGTTACCAACTGATCCTCAGAAGTCTTTTTATGAAGGAGGTCTCTATTTTCTCCATTTTCCATTATTTTCCTTCATTTTCCTCCTCACATGAAAAATGTGACCTTTCACCTCCCTTTTCTGCTAATTTCCATTATTTTCATAAATAAATGTGTCAAAAATGTCATTTTGTCTTTCCAAAGCCTTAGCCATTTCCTTTGCCAATTTTCGTAGCCATTAATAACGAAATGAACACCGACACTAAGATGTTTTACCTAAAATTTCGCTTAGAATAGGTGTCCCATCAACAATGGTTACTATTTTTCCTTTTTTAACTTTTATTACATGGGATTTTCACAAAAATTGTCACAATACACCACAAAATAAAACTCTAATCTCACTCATAATCAAAGATTTCAAAGAAACATAACCACTAGCTTCAATAATCCTATATCTTCTTAAAAAATCATACATCAAAATCTATATTCAAATTCACCATAGTTTAAATCAATAAAAAAATGATCATTATACAAATTTTTAAAAAACGCAAAAACTTGAATTCATCATTCAAATTCACTACAATTAAAATTCATAATAAAATTTAACCACAATTTTTATATGATTCAAAAATAAACAAATCTATAATATAATATAATATTAATAAAAACTTATGAAAATTTATCACAGAATTCACCACTCAAATTCACCATAAAAACCGGTGGTATAGGTATTGGACGCGTATTTAATGTAATATTTTCCATATCTGAAACATACAAAAAATGGTCTAAGACTAAATGAAAAGTTAAGTGTTGTAATTTAATTGTAAACTCACGAAGTTCAAAGAATTTAGTTTCTAGTAAAGTTATTTACAAATAACATTTAAAGTATACAATTCACTTATTAACGACATTTTGGAGTACTTAATATGGTTTGCGGTGGCTGATTTCGTCAAAGTTAAGCCACTCTTTTGTAAAGCTTAATAACTGGACCAAGACATCAAATATTTTATGGTTGACTTTTTATATAGAAATAAGGAATCAAGGTAAGAATAATTTAGGTGTTTTTAGCTGTGAAAACAAAAAATATTTTTAATTTATATTTTCAATATTTTTGCGGGGCATATATTTAATATGGGTTTTTGTTTGGGAAATATAAATAAGTATCAATTTATAATAAGTATCACATGTTGGATTGATGCATGATCTCGGAGTGGGCGAAAAAATGGCGGGAAGGAGCAGTGATGGTGTAGAGAACAGCAGAGACAGTCTCCAATGGAGGGCGGTAGAGGAGGGAGTCGACAAGGACGTGATTTCCAACAAACGCAAGAAAAGGTGATAAACAGTAAAGGCATGGCAGGGGGAAAAACAGTGACAATGATAAGGGGACAGAGGAAACTAAGACCAAGGTTAACAATAGCACAAAGGACAAGGAGGAAGAAGACAAAAATCATGGAGCACGAGACCATAGACAAAAGAGACCCTGTAAGCCTAAAGCTGAAATCACTCGAAGAGTAATATTAAATGACCCGCTCTGCAAGCGCACAGAGAACACATGGGAAGCTATGCCATTATCTGTAAATTCATGGGACTATGGCCGATGGAAAAAGCTTTACAAACTTGGATCAAGTATCACTGGAAACCCAAAGGAAGCATTGACCTACATCTTGGGTCAAAGGGATTCTTCATAGTAGTGTTCTCAAACATCGAAAACAAAGACAGAATATTTGAAGGACCCTACTTTTATGGAGTAGCTAGTCTCTATATGAGGCCTTGGATGATGAACTTCACCCCAGAGCGGGAGACCTTCACCTCGGTTCGAGTATGGGTAAGGCTTTATTCTCTTCCTCTGGATTATTAGCAAAACGAATCGCTAGCTGCTATTGGTAATAAACTAGGACGTTTTGTCAAAGTTTCTGAAGCCACAAGAAGATGGAAATATACTTCATTTGCAAGGATATTTTTGGAAATGGATATATCAAAAGCTCTGCTAGATGAAGTCATTTTGGAAGTTTTTGATGAGGAGTGGGTGAAAAAAGTGGACTACGAACACATTCCATTCAGATGTCGTAGATTCCATGAGCATGGACACCTGTTCAGAGATTTCCCTCTCAGTAAAGAAGACAACAAAGGGCACCTTAATTCTTTGAAGGAGATAGAGAGCTTTCAGAAAGTGGTAAGCAGAGGTAAAGGAGGAAAAAAGGGAATAAAGCAACAACAGAACGAAAGGCAAAAGACCAGTCAGAATAAGTTTCAAGTACTGGAAGAGAATGAAGAAAACATAAAGGAAGACAACTCTCAGGGGAAAGATCCTAAGGAAAGAGAAAAGGAAGAAAACATTAAACAATCTCAAGATATAGGACATCAAAATGAAAATTTTATAAGTGAGACAAAAATGAAGATGGACCAGGAAATGACCCAAAGTGAAATAGATCTGGAAGATCATGAATTACAGGAAATTCTAGACAAGGAAAACCTGGATCTGGAAGGATTCCTGAGGCACGGAACCAAGGGAGGAATAGAATCAACCTCTTGAAGAATGCTCTAGAATACAATAGTTATTTTTGTGGAAAACCCAGGAAAGAGGGTCGGATAAAGGTAAAAGTATCTACAAGCAAGAGCATAGAGGCGTGAAAACTATGAAATCCACTCCAGGATTAGCAGCTGAAAATCCAGGAAGGAAAAGGGGCAGGAAAAATCAAAACGATCTCTTGATGGAATGTGGAAAACTAATGATAGATTCAGGTAAGATGAAAGACCTAACCAGTTACTCTTTCGCAAATCTTTAATTACGAAATTCATATCTTGGAATATCAGAGGTCTAAGTAATAAAAGAAAATGAAGAATGTTAAGTAACAGAATGAAGATAGCAACACGAGATATAATCTTTATTCAAGAATCTAAATGTTTAATTCAAAAATTAAAGCAAATCCATAGCAAATGAATGGAAAAATTTGAGTTTCTCAAAGTGAAAGTAGAAAACACAACGGGAGGCATCCTCACTCTATTGAACCTCAAAAAAATCAGCATATTAGATGCAGAGGCTTCAAGAAATTATTTATCTATAATTATTCAACCAGTGGGAGCTATGGATACCTTCCTCGCTACAAATGTTTATGGGCCACAAAGAATACATGAGAAACTAAGACTCAAACTCCTTGGCAGAGCTCAGAAGCAGACATGAAGAAATACATTGGGTCCTAGGAGGAGACTTTGATATGATCAAATCACTTTCGAAAAAAAAAGGAGGCACTAGATTGCTTAATAAAGACTCATAGTTGTTCCAAACCTTCACAGATGATATGAAACTAGTTGACTCGGCAACGTATAATGGCCTTTTTACTTGGAAAAACAAAAGAGGAGGTGAGGCTCAGGTCGCCTCCAAGTTAGACAGATTTTTTATCTCAGAGGAGCTTATGCTAACAAATAAGGAAATAACAAGTAAAGTTATCCCCTTTGGAGGTTCTGATCACTGGCCGATCCAATTAGAACTCCAGGGGTTTGATGCTCCCAGGAATAGACCCTTCATATTTGAGAATACCTGGCTCTCCCACCTAGAATTCTTCAGCAACATTCAAAAATGGTGGGTAGAAGATCTGCACATCCAGGGTACTAACATGTTCACCCTACACAAAATACTTCAGCATATTAAATTCAGGCTCAAAGAATGGAACAAAAAGGTTTTTGGCAACATTTTTGTGATAAAAAGGAAGTGGAAGCCAAACTACAGGAACTCAATCAAGCATTGATCACAAGTGGTTCTGATAAAGTTAAAATTCAGCAAGTGGATAAATACCATCAAGAATGGGAGAAATTATGCATACAAGAGGAAATCTTTTGGAGACAAAAGTCTCGTATTCAATGGCCCAAAGAAGGTGAACGTAATACTAAGTTTTTTCATAGATCAACCATATCCAATAGAGGTTATAACATGATCTCTTTGATTTTGAGTGATAATGGGTAGCTCCAAACCTATCACAGGAACATCGAAGATGTGTTGGTTCAGCATTTTAGAAGCATCACTAAGGAAAGAAATCAACAAAGAGCAATATATCAAAGAAATTACCAAAAATATCCCTAAGATGGTGTGAAGAGAGGACAATTTTAACCTGAAGAAACTAGTTACCGAAGAGGAAGTCAGTGAGATTATCAAGGACATGCAGAATGGCAAAGCTCCAGGTCTAGATGGTTTCAATGTGGATTTTTTTAAGGCCTGATGGAATAATGTCAAGCAGGACATCCTGAATGTAGTGGAGGATTCCAAAAGAAGGAGTACTATTCTGAAAGCCCTCAACACCTCCTTCATCTCTCTGATCCCCAAATAGGATTCAGCGCTGACTGCAGACAAGTTTAGACCCATTGCTTTATGTAATGTGGTTTACAAGATCACATCCAAGGTATTGGCTAGTAGACTCAAGCCTATTCTTCCTTCTTTAACCTCAGGTGAACAACTTGGTTATGTGGAAGGTAGACAAATCCTTAACAATATCATCCTAGCCCATGAGACAGTTCATTCGCTAACCAACAAAAATCAAGCTAGTATGATCATGCAGTTAGACATTGCCAAAGCCTATGACAAGGTAAACTGGATCTATATCAAGAGGATCCTTGTTGCTTTTGGGTTTGATCACAACTATGTCAGATGGGTTATGGCTTTCATTACATCTTCTAGCTTTGTTATTCTGGTGAATGGATGTCCCTCAGATATCTTCACTACTTCTAGAGGTCTCAAGCAGGGCGACCCTCTCTCTCCCTTTCTCTTTATCCTCATGATGGAAGGTTTGGGTAGAGCCATTAAGAAAGCTAAAGCCTTGGGAAAAATTAAAGGCCTTCAATTAACAGAGAATGGTCATCCAATGACTCACCAACAATTTGTGGATGATACAATGCTACATGGAGTTCATATAGTCAAAGAAGCTTCATCGTATAAACAAATCCTGAATAACTTTGCCTTGGCTACAGGTATGGAAGTCAATCTCTCCAAATCAATTTTTTTTTTCTTAAATACTAACATTGCAATTCAAAGGAATGTCTCAAGAATTCTGGGCTTTCAAAGGGATTCCCTCCCTTCAAAGTATTTGGGAATTCCCCTCACAGCCAGGCCCCTACACATAAGTATTTGGGAACCGGTGCTCAACAAGATGCAAGGCAAAGTTAAAAAATGGACTATCAGATCTTTGAACTTGGCGAGTAGGTTGATACTGACAAAAGTCGTTATGCAGTCAATCTCGGTTTTCTTTTTATGAGCTCTCCCAGCTCCTAAAGGGGTCTTACAACAATTTAGGAATATCCAAAGAGACTTCCTCTGGGGCAAGGAAGAAACAAGGAAGAAATGGGCTCTTGTTTCTTGGGACAAAATCTGCAAACCTAAGAGTCACGAGGGCCTAGGATTAGATGATCAGGAAATTTTAAATAATGTACTAGGTGTCAAACTTTGGTGGAGATGGGTTAAAGAACCAGAAGCTCAATGGGCCAAAACCTAGAAGGAAAAATTTGCAAGTTCTTGGAAAACCAATGATTTTATTAGAATGACTGGCAACATAAAGGTCTCTACCATCTGGAATAAAGCCCGGGAAAATAGAAGACTAGTACAAGACCACTATTTCTGGGAAATCAGAGAAGGAGATATTGCTCTCTTTTGGGAGGACAGATGGCAGCAAGAGCCATTGTTGTTAAAAGAGGATTACATAAACCTCAACTAGGAAACAAATTCTTAAGGACTAACCAAAGTATAAGATTTATGGAATCTTCCTCACAACTCCGGAAAATGGAGAAATTGGAGGAGCATAGACTGTAGAGATAACAACACCCTAAAAATAAAAGCTATGGAAATTATGAGCATGCTAAGACAAAGGAAAATCTTGGTGATGGAAGGGCAAGATCAGTTAAGATGGGGCATCAATAAAGAAGGCTCCTTTAACCTTAAGGAAGCTAAGAGGATTAGCTTGAACCTAGATTCTAGCAATGTAATGAATTCTTGGCAACAACTTTGGAGCCACCAAGGGTGGATGAAGATCAAGCTATTCATGTGGTTAGTCCACCACAAAAAAATCTTAACTTGCGACAACATCAGGAAAAGAGGAGTTATCAGGCCTTCTAGGTGTCAGCTATGTGAAGCTCAAGAGGAAACGATGGAGCATATTCTTAACAGTTGCACCTTTACCACCTAGTTGTGGGATTCCTTTGCTACCTTTTTTCAACAGACAGAGAAAAATAGAGGAAGCATCACTAACACCCTGTTGATGCCTCGAAAATCGTTGCACCAACATTGGGGGAAACCACCCGTTCCGGACCTTAGTGCAGCTCCTTTTCCGTTTGGGGTAGTGGCTCCGACTGGGGATAATGGGACCAGTTTCCCAAAAATAGATAAGGGGGATGAATGAATACTTTGTAGATAACAGTAGCGATGGGTGAATGACTAAAACTATTGACAGAAATATAAGTAAATAAAACTATCCCGAGAATCTATTTGAACTTCTAAAGCGTAGCTTTTGATGTTATATATCCACAAATACAATTATATAGATGACTGCATTTATATAGACATAGATATTAAATCATTCAAGATTTTTGTACCTAAATAGTTAGGCGCAATGATTAAAGCGATAGTACTACACTCTATGCATTCATACCATTAACGCATACATGATTAAAAAATAAGGCATATCATCTAAACATCTAATAGTGGCATGAGTAAGATTTCCTGTTGTTGCACATGCATACAATTAACGATAGCAGGAATAATTACACAGCGAAATCACATACACAGAATGAATTCAAACAAAAGATAGAAATACCATTTGAATAGTAAGCCACTCCCGATATGAATCGCTATGTATAGCTTCTGCCCCAACGCATAAACATTCTTCAAATCAATGATAGTAGTGCACAATTGAATCAAGAAATTTCTCCGTTAAAGTAAAAGCGAGTGGTCGAGTTTCATAAAAAGAATAGAGGCTGAAGCACAATAGTGCAAACTTTAGTCTGTTAAGTCTTATTACAAAATTTTACGACCCTTTCTAAATACATGAAAGGGTCTATAAATACTATGCTAATCTAAATATCTACAAAACAGAAAAGCTAACTAAGCTGATGTCAATAAATTCTTGTTCATTATTTTTGCTGGAAATCCGAGGAGCTGGAGGATGAATCATTAAATCGGCTGCTTCCCTTTGAACCTGAGTTGATTGATGGCGAGCATTGGCTCAACTTCAGGAGGTTTGTTGAGCCGAGAACTAAGCTGGGCAGCGTAGGTGGAGTCTTGGATGTCGGGGATCATGCATTGAACGGCATCGGTTAGGCATTTGAGAGCAGATCGTTGTTCATGCGGCTTGAATAGAAACCGCCAATATGCTTCTATGTTTAAAGTGTCAACCCCGGTAATTGACTTTGCTTTGCTCTCTAAATCAGGGTAGCATGTCTGTTCTAATGTGCTTGCAGTAGTAATCTTCCCGGGTGTGCATTGAGAAATAATATTGGCTAGATAGAGAGTATCATTTACTAGATCAGCCAAATTACCAGCGGTTAATGCACATCTTGATGCTGCCCTTTCTGCCTTTAATACTTGTGTTTGCCATTCTGTAAACAATATATTTTTATGGAATTCCAGTATCCTAGGAAAATTGGATTCCTTTCCTGACTTTGAATCTTGCCATTCAAGGTAGTTTGTGATATCTTCTTCGGCTTGATTGTAGTCATCTCTAGCCTTTTCTACCTGTTCATCTACAGTTGTAGCTAACTCACAGAGCGGTTCCGCTTGAGAGAGGGATTGTGCCAAGAGTTTAAATTGCGCTACAAGCGCCTTGTTGATTAACATCGCCTCCTTTTGGAATTCTTTTATCTGCGCATCTCCCTTGGTAGTCTCTAACTGTGCTGCAAGTTGAGCGATATGCTCATCCCTAGTCTTCAAAGATTGCTCATTTGCCGTTTTTAGTTGCTCCAACGCCTCTGTCAACTCATTTTGTCTCTGGATGGCTGCCTGGGTGATCCTCTGTTTCTTCTCCTCCCATTGCTGTATCAATTGGCTATTTATTTTTTGTTGTTCCACTAGCTGTTCGCTTGCACGCACTGTTTCTTGTTGGTGTTCTGCTAATTGCTGCTCAGCTTGTATTACCCTTTGTCTGACATCTGCTAATTCTGCTTGAAGTGTGAAAATCTCCTGCTCTTTAGTCTTTAAGAGAAGGGTTATCTCTGATGCCTTGTCGATAGTGGCAGCCGAATAAGCTCCTGCATATTGCGATAACTTGGTCAGGTCATCAGAGGGATCGAGTTTCTCCCTCCAGACTACATTGCCCATAAGTGATTGTTCGGGAAAGAGGGAAGGTTGATCAAGCCTCTGCCTCTTTCTTGATCGCTTTACTAGCTCTATGCTTAGGGCTGTAGAAGACGTTCAACGGAGGAATGTCTTCTACTTGGAGAGTGATTTGGTCGCTAGGACCTTTTGGAATTATTTCCACATTCATAGTTTTGGGTGGGCCGGTGGTTGTGCTCAAAACCTGAGATGAGCTTTCCTTCTGTATGCTGCTGCTTTTAGGAGTCTCAGTATTCTGTGAATCCCTTCCTCCACCGATAATGGTACTAAAATGCTGCCATTCCTTTTGCAGTTCAGGGTCTGTGACAACACCCTTATTAGTATCGGTGGTATTTTGTTTGGACTGGGACTCCTTTAACAGTTGTTCTTGTTTCTCCTTCTCTTGCTGTTCATGTTCCTTCTGCCGCATCTCTGCCTGCTTCTTTCGCTGGTTGTCTTCCTGCTCTTTTCTCTGTTTATCTTCCTCTTCCTTTCTCAAGCGTTCTGCTTTCTCTTTCTTTAAACGCTCTGCCTGTTCTTTCCTCAGCTTTTCCTCTTGGTTTTTCTTCTGTTGTTCCTCCTGCTCATTGGTTTTGGTTTTCAGTGTTGCAGGGGGTTCTTTCTTTTGTTGCTGGCCAGGCTCGCTTGAAGATGCTACTTGGGTTGGCATTATTAAGTCCAGGGGCAGAGTTTGCAACCTCCGTTCCCTGAGCTTATTAAACTCAGATAACCCTTCGTCATTATATCTAGTCCTGGCAAGCTCTTTAGCATGACCAATTGAATCCGCTGAGGCAAAAATATCATCCAATATATCCTCTTTATGCTCAAATGTTGATAATTTGGCATGTTCTAGAGCGGCGTATGCATATTTGTTCGGGTCATATGCCCTGTTTGGGATTATAGGAAGATTTAGAGCTTGAATTTTCAAGGCTTCTTTTTCTGCATGTTTTAAATCATGCAAGGTAAAGACTCCACATCTGAAAGGAAAAGTTGGCCAACCCCTTTTCTGCTTTAGCTTAAGAGTCTGTGTGGTACTCTTAGCTGTGATTTGGTATGCAATTTCCCTTTCTAACAGTTTGTCAGGGACATATAAGGGGAGGACATGGGGATTGGCTTGGCTGCCGTAGATTCTAACATAAGTAAAATATTCTTCCCCAAACCAACTACCCACTGCCGGCAGGTCAAAAGAGGCTAAGTAGGAGATCCTTGGAATAGGCTTGTCAAAAATGGCATAATAGACGGGAACCATGAAACCGTTACAAATTTGGTACAAGTGATTCTTATGAGACGACTTCCACATCTTGCGATGGTAAATATGG